>APFE031448226.1:3502-22878 GCA_000404065.3 Pinus taeda | reverse complement strand
AATATATATAACTATTATTTTTATAATATCTTACTTAAGCATGTAGGCCAATTTGATTGGTCCATATAGTCCTTCCTCCTTCCATTAATTTGCAATAAATTTTATAGCTAGAGCACACACTATATCAAGCATCTATACCCTTTAAAACTCTTTTGAATTGCATGCTTCCAAAAAATAAAAATAAAAATTGAGTAGACTTACAGGGAGAGAGATGCGTTGAGATAATGGCCTTTTGGTTCTAAGCAAACTCTCGTAAATTGTATTAGATCTGAAGACATCATAACATTGAGAAACAAATTTTTTGAAACAATAATATTAATACCAACCTTGGAAAATGAATTAATTCCACTTAATGGACCATAAAAATATACCTTAGAACAGGCTCGGAAAGCTTCTCAGCTTTCTTCGGAGGTTTATTTCCAACCCATTGCTGCCTCATTTTAGTCCAAAAAATAAAGGTTGCAATATGAACATAAATTTAGAAGGATAAATGCCAAATAAAATTAGTTATGTTGGTTTTATATTTAGTTTGATCTGGACTTCTCTTTTCAATCCTTTCCATGTAGATGATCTTGCATTAGCTCTATTTAAATATGCTTAATAAAAAGGAAATAGGTGAGAGATTTACCCTTTTTTACAAACTAATTGTTTTCTGTGTTAACATTCACTGCCACAGAATCATCATTTTGGCTAGATCTACTTATGTTGGACTATACTGTGTTGTTCCTTCTTGCTTCCTACCTAAATTTTTAACTTGAGGGGGAGATCACAACCAAAGAAGCCATGTTGGATATGATAGGGATTTGAATATTTAATGAGCTAGTTGATGGAAGGGCTTATGCAATTGGCTGAAACCGAGCCAGTCAAATCTGCTAAACCACATCTAAGGCTGAATCAAGAACTATGATGATCGGGCATGCAGGGGATACCTAAAGGGCCACCCCCTCATGAGGTCTAAAACAACTCACACATACCTAGTGAATGTTTGGGACAATCTACTGAAGCATTAGACCATCAATTGTGCAATTATCAATCATGTGATAATGAGCTAGAGTTGAGCATGCAAGAAACAACCAAGTCAAAGGGAAATGATGGTCCCCTTTTATTTCTCTAAACCACCCAAGAATGAAGAACCTGGATCCAAGGTACACCTCCCTTTAGGCCACTTTCTTGGAATAAATTTGTTTTTAACACCCTCCTCTGACATTTACCCAAGTAACCATCCAACTGGGGTAAACATGGGATGAGAAGTTACTATGACATGATCTGACTCCCTATGTGTCAGTTAAGGAAGTGGAACTGGAGGAGCACATCATATAGACTTTCCACATCGGCAACAGAACTCCCAGGATCCATCCCAACCACTCAGGTAACCAACCCCTGAGACCAACTAAAGTTTTAGTGCATCAAAACCCTAGACATTCCCTTGATATGGACAACGGTGGATCTAGGAGGCTCTGAAAGCTCCCACAGAAAGGGAAAGGGTGCTTCTGGGGACTTTTTTCGCTAGTGTTGTGTCTAGGACTCCGAGATTTTTTCCACCTTTTCAAGCCCAAAGCCCAAGTCACTGCCCAAAACTTAATGACACCTTTAGAAATGAATTTACACAACAGAACAAAGATACATTTGCAAAAATATTGACAAGGAATAGACTCGACCTGTACTAGCCATGACAGAAATTTCGTCAAACATATCAAAAATATGAAATCTATAGGTTTTAATAGCATAGTTGAGCATAGGGGTCTCATACTTATCTAATATTCGCTATGAGGCATTGTTTCCTTATCACATTAGCCACATTAACATCTATTAGGCCATAGGTACATTGTTCATTCATTTACAAGTAAAATCATGATGAGAACCATACATCACCATTGTCATAATACATATTCATAACCAATATAATAACAACAGAAATACCAAGGAAAAAACAACCATATAATCCACATATGAACCAGTATAATACTCATAAAATAACAAGGAGAAATAACCTCATATTAATGATGAAACGACCAACCAGGTTTGGGACTTCCACGAACCACCCGACCATAGATTGGTTTAACCAAATCTTTCTTTCAACCAATCACCCATGTGTCATATTCCAAGCATGAATGTGGGATCTCATGGAACAATCCATCAAAACCAAACCAAGGCTTCCAGAGTCCAAACCACCTCAACTCATCAAGCAATGATTCCACCTCACAGTCGGACATCACAAACCATCACCAAATTGGTCTCTACCCAAGCTTTATAGGGTTCCAGAGCGTTTGTTCCAACCAAAGCTTCCAGGACCAATAACTCAACCCACAGTTGTCATCGAGCTTCTGGAGCGTTTGTCCAAATAAGGCTTCTAGGACTAGTAACTCAACCCACCAAGGGCTTCCAAAGCATTTTTCCAACCAAGGCTTCCAAGACTAGTAACTCAACCCAAGTTGTTCAAGGGATTCTGATCGTTTGTCCAACCAAGGCTTCCAGGAAATAGTAACTCAACTGAAGCTAAAGGAAACATGAGAACCAACCAAAAAATAAATAAATGAACCCACAACACCATAGTTATCCTGAAAATGGAAATGCTAGGAAAATCCACTGTTAATACAGGTAATCCTCCATGCCAGTGACAAATCATGACCAATAAATCACATGAATATTCCATGGATGCCAAAACTAGTGAGGAAAACATACATGCAACTCGGTACCTGCAAGAAACATTTGTTGCAGTTGTTGATCCTAATGTCCTCTTGTGATTTCCTACTCTTCCTTTGCCTCCTTGTTCCAAGCATCCAAGTATGCCACACTCTCCTCCAAGAAAACTCTAAGTGTCCAAGAGTATGAGAGAGAGTGAATATAATGAGAACTCCAAAACTAAACTGCCAAAGGGTTACAATGGCCAAGCCTAAGCAAAATCTTACACGGAACAAGCCTGAGAAAAATCTTACCAACTAATCCTTAGAAGAATTTTTATCAATGCGGCCTCTATTTTCTTCATTGTCCATTATTCTCCTTCATTTTCCTCCTCACATGCAACCTAGGAATCTTCACCTTCATTTTCTCCTATTTCCATTATTTTCATAAACAAAATGCCAATTAATGCCTCTTGCCTTTCCAAAGCCTTTTCCATTTCCTTTGCTAATTTCCTTAGCCATAATAAACTGAAACAACACTGACTAGGATGTTTTTCCCACCATTCATCTTGGAATATGTGTCCCATGACCATGGTGTTATATATTTTTAAATGGATTTTTAACCAGGGTTGTTACAGAACCCTCCCCCATGGGGGAACACCGTCCTCGGTGTTCAATGACACCTATAACCAGCAAGACCACTAAAAGAAAAACATATTTCCTATGGAGCTTTATAACACAGCTCGTTGTAGTATTTACAATAACTATATGCTAAAACATGACAAACATATCGTTTATTGGAGCTTTATAACACAACTCATTACGATATTTACAATAATAACCACATATACACACATACACGTTTACTTCACCAAAAAAATAATCACATTGTCTATGGAGATTTATAAATTGGCTCGATACACTATTTACAATAATACACATATATACACATATGCACATTTTATCAACCAATAAACAAAAGGATATGATGCCTGCATCTGCGACAAGAGAATCCATAGGTTCACACCTCCACCCTCAAAGTAATACCAAGATTAACCTCCTTCACAAGAAGTCCAAAATCCATTGCAAGTTCAAATTTGCATCCAATTTCCAACACTATAATCCTACTCCACTTGTCTCTCAGTGAACAGTTATTGGATCATTGTTCTAGGGCACACTCCCAATGTGAATTTGATTCCATCTGGCAATGCTAATGACCAAAATAGATATATCATTGGTCTTCCCTTCTCTACTACACAGTCCCTCGGGCAATTTGGTCACCCCCTTCTCTACACTCACACACCTTCCAAGTTTTGTTGGCACCCCCATCTTGGGTAGTCCATCCCTTGGAAATGTTTCCTTGCATCGGAAGGTCCAAAAACCAAGGCATATCCATGACTTAAAACCATCATACCAGTTATATCGTGCTCATGGAAATCAATGGACACTATTGGGTACCAATGTCCTACAATGGCCCTGCTCCTGAATGCTTTACCAATATACTAATGCTTGTTCCAATTCATTTTGTTGTTGCTACTAATGCTTCTCATTAGTTTCGACCACCCAACCGAGAATTTCATGCTTTCTTGTACCAAACATATAATTTTCATTAGATTCAAAATAAATTCAAATCATACCTCATTGGTGGCTCGTCAATAAGGTACAATTGCAATCTTGTTTACATCCTATCACAACAAGTCAAAATAGCATCTTTGATCAAATCATTATGTATAAACATATCACATCAGGTTAGCTCAAAACACAACCATCATAAATCAAAATCATAAATCACATGTAACCATCATAATTTAGAATCATAAATCACATGCATAATAAAACTAAAATAAAATACTAATGCTTATCCTTTAATCAATCGTTCGCTTCTACCTTTTTCCTTATTTCATACGCACACCGGATTGGTTGACACACCTGGGAAACACCCAGTGCCTTCTCCTCACCTATGTGCACATACACATAGTGTGCATCACACACATACAACCACACATGACATACAACACCGTGCAATACATGCACCAACACCTGACATACCACACATACACCTACACCTAGTGTACAACACAACACAATACATACTCCTACATCTGGTGTACACCACAACACAATACATACACCTACACTCGGTGTACAATACAACACAAATATGTACACAGAGTACAACATAATGAATACATATGTCATGATACCATGAATACAAAATGCACATACATAGTATTGCATGCCTGTAACACAACATGTACGACATGCACACAATACCACATGTACACTAGTACCAAAAGTATAACATATACACAGTACGACCTATACACACCACCACCTGCACAAAGCATACACAATGCCACATGTACACCGCACCACTTGTACACAATGCCACATGTACACAACATCACATGCACGACATATACACAACACAACATGCACACAACACCACATGTACAACATGTACACAACAACACATGTACAATCATGCACACAACACCATATGTACATAGTACCACGTGTACAACATGCACGCAACACCATATATACATAGCACTGCATATATAGCATGTACATGGCATCATATGTACACAACATTTCATATCCAACATGAAAACAACACCATATGCACACAGCGCCGCATATCCATATGCGCACAATATGATATGTACACATCACCACATATCAAACATGTACATAACACCATCTATACCCAGCACTGCATATGCAATATGAACAAAACACCATAGGTACAATCATTGAATATAAAATATGCACAACATATACACAACAATAGCATTGCACATCCAAAACCACACTACCTCTACCAGGCAACCTTTCTTCCAGTGTCTCTCCACCATCCATGCTTATCCTATCATGTCATGGATCACATTTTTTTCATTTTGCTAATATATCTCTCAACATTAGCTTGTCCATAACATAAACATAGATATACTATAATCACATAATATCAATTCATATCCACATGATACTGAGCTTAGAGATATTTCAGGCTACTCTTCCCACTTGATTCCTCATGAACCAAGAATATCTTCATGCCATTCACATGCATAAGAAATCATTCCTCCACAAGAACGAATCGTGATGACCCTGTCAACCAACGTATGTATATATATATATACACACACACACACACGTATAAACATCAACATAAAATAATGATGATCCTATCAGACAACGACATACATATATACATGCATATATAAACAATAGCATAAACATGATCAAAACATAATTACCAAAAATCATAAGATCAAGGTTAAGAGAACTCCCTTTATCAATGCACAGTATGCAAAACATTGAGAACAACCATTCCCAACATATCCAAGGAATCGGATTCCTGACATCCATTCACTTTACCTTTCCTATTATTTGTGTCATGATTGTCCTACCACCATCCATTTACACTAATGGACCCAACCAAATTAGCCAATTGTCATACTCTTAACTTTAGTTGCCCTTACACATGCATCGGCTTCATCCAAGTGTCATATTACCTGATGGGTTTCATTTAGCTTCTCTCGAGCTCCATTAACTTTTCTTTTTCCCAACCAATTCCCAAGACTCAAAACTTAAAAGGCAAACACAACAAACAAACAAGAATAAGACCATGAAAACCAATAACAACACAACACTTTAAATAAAGTGGCATGATCATGCACTAGACATAACAAAACTGCAAATCAAGCGCAAGAAAATGAAAGGTAATGAAAACTCAAGACTCTCAACAGACATCATGACTCAATTCCTATGGGTTCCTAATGCTTCCAAGGGAAAGCTCAACCTAAGCCTTCTTCAATATTCCGTGGAAATTTCTTTGCCATGCAATTCTCTGTATCATACTTGTCAATGCATAAATAAAGGTAACAATATACCAATTATCTTACCTCGTTGTGCCAATCAGGCTGCCTTGTAACTAAACGCACATGTCAACCACATGTTCAAAGATCAAGACAACATATCTACTAATTTGAAATCAACATTTACCAGGACTAACAATCATTTCATAATCCATAGTCAACTCGTAGTCATTATACATAATGCTACAGTTGTCACCTACTTACACTCAAGTACATATCAGTTATCTCAACACATATGTGTAAGTAAAACCATCTTAAAACAAGATCATTCCTTCGAGAAATCTTACATACACCCAGTCATATTATGAAAATCAACAAACTTTCAACCAAATTGAAAACATACCATGTTAAATAAATCAACTAGATGACATAATCAAACACTCAAACATCAAATATATGGCATAGTTAGACTCATACCTTAATGTCATAACCCTAACCATCTGCATAGGCCAATCCAATTTAGTGTGATACATATAACATCAAGATCTTAATGAAATAACCCTAATCATTAAATAACATATAACAATAACAATTTAACATGTAACATGTTCACTAACAACATACAACATAATCATCACGTTAACTATCATAAAACAACAATAGCAATGCATATAACTACGGGTTACTATCATTCATGACTATCTGACACATGTGCATATGACTACACTAATCAACTAGCATTTATCATACATGTAACCATAATAATAATAGAATGATAAGCATATTAGTAAGCGTAATTATTATAACAAACATTAACCAACATACCTACATGCCCACCATACAAACCTGTATGATGATTTACTCTTACCCCGAAGTCCATTGTTGAAACTTCACTTTAATGAATTGCATCTCCTACTTTATCTTAGCCAACACATTAGCATCATAACATACCAATATCATCATGATCACCTAATTTTATATAATGACCTTATGCACAACAATCTTCACCATGAAAATGCATGCATAACAACATATAGACACTAACATGCATAACAAATGCATATACAATCATACACTCATGGTGACACATCCCACAACAACACCATCAACCTTCACATTGTGACATCACTACAACCATGAACAACACCATGAAAATTCAACAAGCACATGGCCTACAAGCATAAGGAGCACATATGCAACCGACTTGAATGCATGACCAACACACCGCCCATCTAGTCCAAGGGGTGAACCATACTCTGATACCACTTTGTAACACCCTCGTCCCACATCTACCCAAGTAACTGGACAAATGAGGTAAACATGTGACGAGAAGTTACAAAGATATGATTTGAATCCCTATGTGTTAGTTAAGGAAGTGGAACTGGTAGAACACATCACACAGACCTTCCACATTGGCAACAAAACTCTCGGGAGCCATCCCAACCACTCAAGTAACCAACCTCTAAGACCAACTAAATTTTTAGTGCATCAAACCCCTAGATGCTCCCTTGATATGGAAAAGGGTGCAATTGGGAGGCTCCAGAGGCTTCGACAACAAGGGAAAGGGTGAATTTGGGGACTTTTTCCCCATTGTTGTGCCTACGACTCCGAGATTTTTGCCACTTTTTCAGGCCCAGAGCCCAATTCATTTCCAAAAACTCAATGACTGTTTTAGAAATTAATTTACACAATAGAACGATGATACATTTGAAAAACTATTGACAAGGACTAGATTAGACCCCTACTAGCCATGATAGACATTACGTCAAACATATCACAAATATGAAATCTACAAGTCTTAACAGCAGAGTTGAGCATAGGGTTCTAATACTTATATGATATTCGCTATGACGCATTATTTCCTTATTACATTAGTTGCATTATCATCTATTAGGCCATATATAAATTGTTCATTCATTTACAAGTAAAAACATGATGAGATCCATACATCACCATTATCATAATACATAATCATAACTAGCATAATAACAACATAAATACCAAGGAAACAATAGTGATATAATCCACATATGAACCAGTATAATAATAATGAAATAACAAGGAGAAATAACCTCATATTAATGATGCAACATCCAACCAGGTTTGGGACTTCCATGAACCACGCGACCATATATTGGCTAAACCAAATCTTTCTTTCATCCAATCACCCTCATGCCATATTTCAAGCATGAATGTGGGATCTCATGGAACAATCCATCAAAACCAAACCAGGGCTTCCAGAGGCCAAACCACCTCCACCAATCAAGTAGTGATTCCACCTCATGATCGTACATAAAAAACCATCACCATATGGGTCTCTACCCAAGCCGTCCATAGCTCCAAAGAATTTGTTCCAACCAAGGCATCCATGACTAATAACGCAACCCACAGCTGTCGTCAGGATTCTATAGAATTTGTCCAACCAAGGCTTCCAGGACTAGTAACTCAACCCAAGTTGTTACAAGACTTTCAGAGTGTTTGTCCAATTAAGGCTTCCAAGAACTAGTAACTCAACCCAAACTAAAGGAATCATGAGAACCAACCATAAAAACAAAGAAATGAACCCACAACACCATGGATATCCTGGAAATGGAAATTCTATGAAAATCCACTATTAATCCAAGCAATCCTCCATGCTAATGACATATCATCACTAATAAACCACATGCATATTCCATGCATGCCAAAACTAATGAGGAAAACATACATGAGACTTGGTACCTACAATAATTTTTTTTTGTATATGTTGATACCGATGTCCTCTTGCGCTTTCCTACTCTTCCTCTTCCTTCTTTCTCCAAGCATCCAAGTATGCCACACTCTCCAAGAGTTCTCCAAGAAAACTCTAAGTGTCCAAGAGTATGAGAGAGAGAGAGAATAGAATGAGAGCTCCAAAAATGAACTGAAAAAAGGTTACACTGACCAAGCCTGGGCAAAAGCTTACACTAACCAAGCTTGAGCAAAATCCTACCAACTAATCCTCATAAGCCTTTTTATCAACGAGACCTCTAATTTCTTCATTTTCCATTATTTTCCTTCATTTTCCTCCTCACATGTAACTTGTGACTCTTCACATTCCTTTTCTTCTATTTCCATTATTTTGCATAAATAAAATTCCAATTAATTCCTCTTGCCTTTCCAAAGCTTTTTCCATTGTCTTTTCCAATTTCCTTTGTCATAATAAACCAAATGAACACCCACTATGATTTTTTTCGCACCATTCAGATTGGAATATGTGTCCCATGGTTGTGGTCTTACATATTTTTACATGGATTTTTAACCAGGGATGTTACAGTGTTGAAGTTTATAGCGGAGGGCGAGCCAGAGCTGAGCCAATGAGGAGTCCTCAACAAAGGAATGAGAAACATAGTAATGTGACTGGGAGATACTAACATTAGGGAGGATGACGATGAATGAGGGGATGGTTCAGCTGGCGAATTCCCTTGTCAAGAGCATAATATGCAAGGTTGATCTAGCAATGACTGATATGGTTCCTAAGGGGATAATCAGTTACTTAGATAGACACTTTTGAAAGATAAATTAGGACATTTCGAGGTCAAATATTAGCAATATAAGATGAATGAAACACATTGAGAGGATGATATTCTATAACAGGAATCAATGGGGTTTTGAACATACTCCACAAGATATAAGGGTGACTCATATCTGATACTTTGAACAAGTGTAACTCAGGGTGGGTGGGGAGGGTGGGGGTTGGGGTGTCAATTACTCCTACACTTATCCCCCCCTTGATCCTTTGTGATTTAACTCCTACTGAGGCACGAGTATATATTATGCATTTTTCCATCCACATCAGTCAATCTCAAGGCCAGTTGTTACTCAACCTAGTTACCAAAATGTTACCGTTAATCCATACTATCCTTATGCACTGCCACTAGTGCTTTAGCCCCAATGCTTCCAACACATCAACCTCCCATGTCTCATCCCCCTTTTCCATAGCTACCATTACCATAAGATCGTCGTAGCTCTATGTGATGAACCATTTACATCATGCTAAAGCTCTCTATAAGCTCTCTGGTGGGTTTCTCTTCATTTTTGGTAATTTGACACTTCACCCAGAAGCCATTTTTTCTATGAGGTCTCACTTTGCCACCTATTGAAATCAAACCTCTTCATATTTGTTACTCGTACTTTGTAATTTCTTTCTCTTTGCACTTGTCGACTTATGTGTTGAGTTTTGTCATGAGTAACCACTTTTTATTCATGTTTTGACAACCCCCCTTAGGCCTACTATCAGTGGTGTCTCCATTTGTTAGGGGAAGATTTCTGAGCAGATGTGCCAAAAATATACTTTTTTACAATTAGTGATGAATATGCTTAACAAAAAAAAGAAAACAGAAGAAATATGTTGCAAAACCCTATAATATTCAAAAAAACTTGTAAATTTGCAAAACAAATGTTAGAGAAAACCTACAAAAGAGCTCACAAATTCTAAAAATACATGCCAAAAACCATAAGAAATAATGCAATGGAAAGAACTTGAATTTTATTAATAATGATGTCACTAGTGGAGTGAAACATAGACTTGGGCCTTCAATGTCCTCCTTTGTGGACGGTCCTTTTATGTCTCTACATTTCAGGTAATTACTTTCCCTCTCTTCCTGGTTTCAAATGGGAAAAGAAGAAATCCTCAATGTGCAAAACTCACGAGTAACGAGATGAAAGTGATGATGATGATAATGATCATGTGTGCAAAGAGAGGGGAAAACCCCTCTATTTATAATAAAATGCTATGATAGATCTAGGTCTAGTCAAACAATAAAATATTATTAGAGCAAATCAAGATCTAGCTGTTATGAGTATTTTATTATATTTAAGAGAGGAAAAGATTAATGAAATGATAAAAAATATTTACTTAGTGAATTAATTCGAAAAATAATGGTTAATTGAGTTCGTAAAGAAAAGTGGTTAAAGTAATTAATAAATAAAAATGATTTATTAATTACTTTAAGATGATATGGTCAAAGTTAGTTAGAAATAATTATTAAATAGTGATTTAATAATTATTTCATGGGAAAAATATGTAACAATCAAGGAATAATAAATAAATAATGGTTTTTTGACTTAGTTACAGGAGAATCCACAGTAAAAACCATCGCGATGATGGATCCCGATTGGGATTTGAAACGTTGATGGAAAATGGTTTTTACTGTGGATTATCTGGTAACTAAGTCAAAAGATATAAAGCACAGATGTCTTAAATCCAGAAATAATGGTTTATTTATCCATGGGCAATATGGTCAAAATGAGTTAGAAATAATAAATAAATAGTGGTTTAATAATTATTTCAAGGGAGAGAAGTTAAATAATTAAGGAATAATAAATAAACAGTGATTTATTTAATTATTCCTATGGATCTATGGGTTATTTTAATTTTCGAAGAAAAATTGTAATTTTATTCAACTTAGAAACCAAGAAACAAAATTACATTTTCCAGATGCTTGAAATCATTCAATCAAATTGGCCTTTCGGTCAATGCAAAAAAATAAAAATACATGAAATTATCAAGGCTAAGTGTGATAATAATCAGTTAATTTTCCTTTTTTTCCAACTTTCACGAAATTCCTTGATTGGGAGCGACCATAACTAATTCCAATTGGTTGCATTCCACCTTTGGGGGAGCTTCCTTTTCTGAGTCTGAACTCTCAGATTTATGGGTTTGCTTTATGCCCTACTACTTCCTTTTGAATGGGTATGACCACCTTATGTTTCTTTGCTTCTATTATCTTTGTTGTTTCTATACCATTGGTGTGTTCCTCATTTTGGATCACTGCTAATCCAATGGCATTTTGGTTCTCTCTTCCCTCCTCCATTTTATATCCTTTTTGATTTTGTGCCTCTGGTTGTTGTTGACTCATCCATTTCTTCATTTTCATCATCAAAAGAAGGTGGATCTGGAAAATTCCAACCCTTTGGCTTTTGTGGTCTCTTCTATGTTCTTTGTTTTTCTCATGTGCATGAATTATGCAAGTGCCCTGTCTGATGGCAGATTTGGCACATGGAAGCAGTATTTTCAAAATATAACCATTGTTTCCACTTGAAATCTTGGTAATTCAGATGGATGTGATCCAGTAGGCCTTTGCTCAAGTATATATCCACATATATACGGGAAAATTCAAAAATACCTTTGTCCATTCTTTCTCGATCCGTCTTTATAAACTTCCCTAATGGGTTTCCAATGCCTTCTGGGACCTGCTGACGCTAGAAGGGGAGGGTGGGATTATGTAACCTTAGCCATATAGTAATCTTCATAACTACCATTGTTGTGGCATCAAAGCTAAAAAACCATGGAGTTGAAAAGAGACCCGACCTTCCCCAAAATCATGGTCCTTCATTTATGACATATTCCAGGTGTTTTTTATTGTCGAATTGAACCATAAAAAATCCATTCACCCACGGGTAAATATCACAATTTTTTGTCTAGTTGTGGTTGATACATTGATCTAATTCTTCAGACTTAGGAAAGAAACCATTAAATCAAAAATGATGGCTCTAGCTCGAAGAACAGTGAAAAGACCACTCATTTATGGAAATTCTACTAATAGATCTGAAGCTTTCTCCATCTTCTCATCTACGTATGGGCATGGGATTGTCAGATTTATGGATTGTCTAACTAGTGAGGCCACTTTCTCTTGCACTACATCCTCAAATGATCTTGGACCCCTTGCAACAGAAGTTGAACCAAACGGGGGGCTCATTCTTGAGGCTCCTCCTCTTAGTTTCATATTTATAATGATTGTAGAGTTACATTCAATGTCATATTCTTGTAATAGAAATTATTTTTCGCAAAGATATTCGTACATAAATTATAATTTGAGACTTCGTTGGGATTCCTAATATTTTTTTGATCTTCTATTGCAAATAGTGAACCAAAACATCCTCCCAAAATCTAATGAGTACCTAACTTCCCTCTAGAGTTTTCGCAGAAAAATGGAAAGATACCTCCTTGTCAACTCTATCCACAACCAAATTTGTTCTACGAGTGAAAAAAATGCCCCTTTGCATAAATATGTAGTACACCTAATTCCACTAACTCTAGTTGAAGATCCTTTTCAACCAATGGCTCCAATCCTCATGGATCCAATCATCATGATGTTTCTCTATGGAATAAGGGATAGATTGTCACAAATCTCCTCTCACAAGGGTGAAAAAATCTAGATCTGATCTATATACAGATGCCAGTACCCTTTCACAAACTAGATCTGCGTAGAGAAGGATGTGACTGCATATATTTGTAGTGAAACCACCATGTCAACTCATATCTACATTGTAAAGACTAGGATTTTATAGATTCACATCAGAAATGATCAGGTTGATTGATCCTTGATCTTCCTTGCCTCTTTGAACCAAATGAAACTCCAACAAGGATGCTACCACAATTTTTTTTCCTCCACTAATGCCCATCAAAGTGATAGAAACCATCTACACTTCTCTCCAGGAATGATATTAAGCTCATATGCAGTTGTTATAGTGTTACAGAGAGAAACCCTAGCATTCTCTACCAATTTATCTTCACACCTGAATTTATGGGTAATTTTTGAAGTGGGTAAACATAAATAATTTATGAAAATTGGTTCTCTAAATTATGTCCTAAGGTGAAATTGGGTTTTAACGTGTAAAACTCATACTACATGGTGTATTTCAATCAACCTAGTATAAAATGGCTAGGCCTCTTTTTAGGTGATAATAGTGACACGAAAATATGTGTTTTTCAAGAAGAAACACCCAAAGATAGTCAAGTGTTGAGGAAAACACTTCTGTGAATGGGAGGCGCATGTTAAGCCCTATTTAAGCCCTATGTTAACCCAAAAACCCCTTATTAAGCCCTAAATATCGAGCTATTACATTTCTATTGAAAGCCCTTAGAGGTAATTGTTTTTAGGATTCCACCTATATGCCCCTAAAGTCTTGTCACCCTACCTTTGATGCATGCCTAGAAAAGGCATCCAAAATTGTTATATGGGTCAAAATCTCAAGCCTTTTCCTTGAATTCTAGAATGCAAAGTTATTAGTGGACCTAGGGAACTCTTTAGATAATAAGTTCAAGGTTGATACCTCATTTTTTACCAATGTTAATAATTACACCATGAAGTTCTTGTATTGATCAACAAAAACAAAGGCCTAATGAACAATTTCATGAATGAGATGGTGTGGTGGTAGGAATGAGGTGGAGGGGGGGAACGGGGGTGCATTTTTAGATGTTGGCCGCAAAGGGTTGGGTGTGAATCTTCACTTAGATATGGGACTATTTGAATTTCCCCTTTAGATGTCTTCAATTCCATTCTTTAGACCATATTTCAATTGATTAATTAGTTCCAATCATTCATAATTGGTGGTGCAAGAAAAAAATCGCTCCCTCCAAACTTGAATTTTGTTCAATTTCCACGATCTTGGGTCTAATATAGAATCTCAGAATCTCTAATGCTACCAAACCAAGAATCTCAATAGAACTAATTTTCAAAACTGAACAATATAAAGTAGTAAATCACATATGTACAAGTATACACAATTTTTAATAAAAGATTGTACAATAATGTATAACCCAATCTTCGTTATATTAAACCAATCTGAATAATACAATAGTCTATGGAATACAAGATATAATGACAATCTTATTGCAACATCTATGTCGTATATTTTCCTGCCAGTCCTTCACTCTCATTTTGGTCTCTAGCTACCCCTTAGTCCTTCAAAGGACAACACATAGAGTCTCTAGGAATGATACCACCTATCATTATTGCACGTCTCTTCTGCTACAATGAACAAGGGCTGATCCAATCTTCTCTCTAGGTTATCCAATACCTGAGCTCCAATATGTCAAGCTAGTAGCCTCTTTCGTTCATCAAAGGGATATACATTAGGCTACGAACTTCACCCAAACTTCAATTGTCACACCTCCTTTAGGACTGCTAGTCATGAGCTACTTTGGGTAGCCAACATGCTTCCCTCCACCAATCCAATGGCACCCAACACTTCACAATAAGTTCTGCACCTAACTGAGGTCTCCAAATGCCCAAGTCAACCTCAACACATGGCACTTATAGGCTACTCATAAAACCGATCCAAAACTGAGCCAATAACATGGATCCAACACCTACAAGATTCACCAAAATACATACCTTTAGCTCATTGTTTAAGGTTTTCTCCTCTGCTGCAACCTTGACTTGGTTAGGGCAAAACCACATTTACTTTCCATCCCTTAATTTCTCCCCAAAATTTCTCCTTGGAGCTGCAATTTTCCTTCCTTGAGGGGTTGTAGTAGCTTGATGTAGGTCCGGGATATTCTAGCCCTCAAACAACCCTCGCCCTCCTTCAATTCACTGCGGCAACCTCATATTTCCTCCAAAAGTCTGCAGTTTCATGTTTTAAAGGCAATCCATCCTTAAACAAACCCTTAAACAATTATGTTCTTGACTTATGCCCCTCGTCCCTCTTATTCTGCAATTTAGTCACCAACAAAAGCCCAAAACATTCTTCTCCACCATGCCCGCACATAACTTTCAAAAATTCATAACTCCATTTCTACAACTCGGAATCTGATGATTTTCATTGCATCAGAATCATCTTGACAACAGCGATCATCCTCATCCATCACATGTTGAAATGTGTCCATGGTTTTGGCCCAAATCACAATGGGTAAAAACCCCAACCTTGGTTTCCAAGCCCATAAGTGACCCTTGTGGTTCTTTACTCTCCAAACCTTTAACCCTAGAGCTTGGAGTACCTCCCAAGCTACTAAAAAATCAACACTCCCTCTTAGCGAGGGAGGTACTTCCAAAACTAGGAAGTAACTCATCATCATCATCACTACTCACAACACTTTCCCAAATCTTGGTGCTCACCACTGCAGCAATCCCTGAAGCATGGACTATGCCTCTCTCATAAGTGTCATTGTCACTAGAAGCATCTTGCCTCTTTTTCTTATCTTGTATCACTTTCCAATCCCTCCATGATTCCTTCTTGGAATATGTGGAAGTGCCCTTTCTCTCCATTGACCACGCACTCTTCTTTGGCTATAAAGTATCCCTCTAAATATCAAAAATCCCACTAGAACTTGACTCCCTCTGAGCCTTTGGAACCTGAACCTTCTTCTCTGGAACATGTACCTACCCCTCTGAAACCTGCACCTATACCTTCTTCTCCAGAACCTACACCTAGTTCTTCTTCTTCTCATGTTCAATAGGCTTTCCTGTTAGCTTGTATAAACCATTCTCTCTAACTCCAAGCACAATACCCATGGAGCTAGAGACTATGGGCCTGATTCTTTCCTTCCCATCCTGGAACAAGACATCAAACCCCTTTTTTTGAATCATCGAGACCCATATATCCTGGAACAGTATATCCTAGACCCATATCACCTATCATGTCTCCATCCTAAATGACACAACTCCTAATCCATGAATCTCCTTCTGACTCTTGTCGCCCAACACCATGTGAAACTTCAAGTCCCATTCAGCTAGAGTCTCAAAAAACTCCTATGACATTTTCATATGTTTCTATGTACCATCCATCCTTATGGATAGTAACCTGCTATAAATGAGAGATCATAACATAGTCCTCCTCCTCCAATCTCTTGGTGAGAGTATCTATCTAAGCGGGAAGTGGAAACTATTAGGAAACCAACTCACAAAAAGATAGAAAAGATAGATCAATGCCTTAGAATTCAACCTCGTCGAGGGGGAACCTCCTTTACATTACACAAATGAACAATTGTTGGATGATACAAATGACTAAACTCCCTTCTATATATAGGAGTCTTGGTCACAATATAATCAAGCCGACGTAATAGTAACATAAGGGCACAAAAATAACAATAGTGGGTTTCTATGGGGCATACTAATAACAATATGGGGACAATAGGGGCACAATAATAACAATAAGGGATACAATGAAAATAGTAATGGGGGAATCACTAGTATTATAGGGGCCTAACATGCCCCTCCCATTACAAAAAGCGTTGTCCTCAATGCTTAAGTAGTTCTGGATGTTTCTGTATAAAATTCTCACCCTCCCATGTGGAATCTTCAGTGGATAAGTTCTTCCATGAAATTGATTGATTTTGTAGCTATCGAATTCTCGTTTCTATGACTGCTTCTAGTTCCAATATGATTTTTCCTTCCTCGTCAAGTTATGGAAATATTGTTTGAACTGGGAGCTTGTCACCTATAACTTTCTTTAAACATGAAACTTGGAAAACTGGGTGCACTCAGGAAGCTGTAGGAAGCTCCAATTTGTACGCCATAGTATCAATTTTTTGAAACACCTTGTACAGACCATAATACTTGGTGATAATTTATTATCCTTCTTAGCTTACTTGAGGGATATTTTTTTTATATGGTTGTAGCCATAGGAATACCCAGTCACCTACATCAAAACTTATTTCACTACGATGTTGATATGTCTGATGTTTCATTCTATTATGCACCAACATGAGGTTATCCTTTAAGAGTTGTAGAACTTGTTGTTGATGCTCGATGTAATGTTCCACAACTTGAACCTTAGAATTTTATCTTAAATATGATGTGATGGATGGTGGATGATATCCATAAAGTGCCATAAATGCGGTCATTGTTGTTGCAGTATGGAAGGAAGTGTTATACCACCATTCAGCCAGAGGCAACCATTTGACCCATTGTGTCTGTTTATAAGATACAAAGCAAAGAAGATATCCTTCCAAAAAAAAATTAACTATCTCAGTTTGCCCATCAGATTGAGGATGATAAGATGGTCTATGAGCTAAATGAGTACCGAGACAAGAAAATAATTCTGTCCAAAAATTTCCAGTGAAAATGGGATCTCTGTCGCTTACAATAATCTTTTGGTTTGCATGTAGCTTATGAATTGTTTCCATAAGAAACTGTATTGGTTTTAAATGGATGTGATAATGCACAAAAGTGTGCATACTTGGTAACATTTTCAACTACCACCATGATGACACTCTTTCCTTCAGACTTGGGTGAACTTGTGATAAAATGCATTTAAACCTCCTCCCAACGTTGGCTTGGAATGAATAAATGTTGTAATAGACCTGGGGTCTTAATTGTTTCAACTTTAATTTGTTGGCAAACCAAACATTTCGCCACAAACTTTTGAATATCCGATTTAAGGCCATTCAAAAAAAAATTCCTTCTTAACCCTGTGGTAAGCTTTTAAAAATCATGAGTGCCCTCCTAAGGGAGAAGTGTGCAATTCCATAAGAATCTTTTGATGGAGTTGGGAATTCTTACATAGGTATAAGTGATATTTTTACCATAACGAATCATTTTTCCAACTAAATGTCTCAGATGTACTGGGATCTTGTTGTAACTTTCGAATGAGTGCCCACACTTATTCATTCTTCCATTCCTCCCTTGCTTCATTTATCCAATCTGGTTGGATAATAGAAATGGTGCACAACAATGCTTCCACATCCTCATCCTTTCTTGAGAGTGCATCTGCCACACATTTTGCTTCCCTTTTTTGTAGATGATTTCAAAGTCATAACCCAACATCTTTGTGACCCACTTTTGTTGCTCTTCAGAGGATAATCTTTGTTCTAAAAAGTATTTAAGGCTATCATGATCTGTTTTTACCTAGAAGTGTCTTCCCATTAGGTAGGGTCGCCATTTCTTAAGTGCATGGAGTATTGCCAACATTTCCTTCTCATAAATAGCTTTGTGTAAAACTTTCCCTTGATTGGACGACTTTCAAAAGCAATGGGTCTTTCATCTTGCATTAAAACAACACCAATTCCATTTCCCGAAGCATCACATTCCACAATAAAGGTTTTTGTGAAGTCCGGTGTAGCTAAGACCGATGCTTGCACATTGCCTCTTTAAGATGTTCAAAGGCCTTTTTTGCTTCTAGAGTCCATGAAAATGCATCTTTCTTCAATAATGTTGTTAGAGGTGCTGCTATTTTCCCATAATTCTTAACA
>APFE031448224.1:0-11347 GCA_000404065.3 Pinus taeda | reverse complement strand
GGGGGCAGAATCCTGACCAGTAACAAGTCGAAAGAGAACATCACCTCCACTGACCCTCCAAGAAAAGCGGGAATAAAGTCAAACAAAGAGATGAGGGATGAGACAGCTGCAAAAGAAATGGCTACAGGGACCCAACAGCCAATGGATTCATTTTTAGACAGGACCAAAGGAAGTGGAGAGAAGGTGAAGGAGAAATCAGGGGCCCACACTAAACAAGGTAAATGATGATTTTGGTCTCTTGGAATTGTAGGGGGATGGGCTCCTCCCTAAAAGCCAATGCAGTCCGTGACCTTTTGAAATCAGAACAACCGGACTTCCTCCTACTCCAGGAGACCAAAATTACTGAACAAGAATTCAAAGGCAACATAAAAAGAAGTAGAAGTTATGAAGGAATAGCAATAAGTGCAGTAGGAGCCTCAGGAGGAATAGGGACAATTTGGAACCAAAATAGATGGAAAATCAAAGACTTCAGGCAGAATAGATGGTGGATCAGATTAGACATGCAAAACACAACCCTGACAGAAGAATACTCTATTTACAATGTCTACGCCCCCCCTCACTTTAGAGAGAAAGCCTCATGCTGGGAGTCGATCTCCTCAGATCTTTTGACTGCCCAGGGAAGGAATATCTTCCTGGGAGGTGATTTGAACTTAATAAGGAACGCAGAAGAGAAGATGGGAGGGAACTTCTATGCAGATCCTTCAAGAGAAGCTTTGGAAGAAATCATCCAAGCCCACAGTCTAGTCGACATACCACCCCAAAACGGACGGTTTACATGGTCAAATAAGAGGACGGGAAAGAACAACATCAAAGAAAGGCTGGATCGTATCTTGGCACAAGAGAGAATAGTAGTCAGCTTCCAACTGATTCAAAGCACAATTATCCAAGGCTACATTTCAGATCACAAGCCAGTGGCGCTGCGCTTGGACAAAGGGAAATACACGGGGCCGATTCCCTTTAAGTATAACAAAGCGTGGGACAGCAACGAGGACTTCAGAGAGCTGATTAAGGATCAATGGGCCATGGACATATCAGGCTCCCCTCACTACATATGGGAAACTAAGCTCAAACATCTTCGGACAACCATCAAGCAATGGGCAAGGCAATTTGCAGCAGAGCAAGGAAGAAAGAAAACCGATCTTCAACTGAAGCTAGCTCAGTGGAACCAAGAAAAAGAATGCGTCCAAGATACTGAAGAAGACCAAAGGAAGGAAAATGATCTGTATAAGGAACTGTATAAACAGAATCGAATGGAAGAGGAAGAGCAAAGGCAGAAGTCTAGATGCCTATGGCTCAATTCAGGAGACAAAAATACCTCCTTTTTTCATAATAGCCTCAAGCTTAGGCGAGCAGGGAATAACATCGAAAGGATAAAGGTGGAGGAAAGGGTCCTAACCGAACAAGAGGAGATTAAGGACGCAGCTTCCAGGCATTTTCAAACCCTCCTAACTGCTGATCCGAACTATCTAGAAAACTCGGATTTCCTCAACATAATGGAGAACAAGATTTCAGAAGCCCAAAATGCAGATTTGGACAAGGAGGTCACGACGGAGGAAATAGAATGGTCAATTTTCAGCATGCCATCAGATAAGGCGCCTGGCCCCGATGGTTTCACAGTGGCCTTTTACAAAACTCACTGGGAAATCATCAAGAAGGATTATATTAGAATGGCAAAAAATTTCTTCACTAAATGCAAAATGGGCAGCAGCATTAAATCCTCCCATCTGGCTCTCATCCCTAAAGACCCTAACCCTCAAACTTTTGATAGATTCCGCCCTATATCCTTGTGCAATGTATCCTACAAAATCATCACCAAGATTTTGGCAAACAGGCTCAAACAAATTCTCCCTTCCATCATCTCGGAGAATCAAGGAGGCTTTGTTCCTAGAAGACATATAACGGACAATGTTATTCTCATTTAGGAGGCTATTCACAGCAGTATATCTAGAAATGAAAGGGGCATGATCATCAAACTCGACATGGCGAACGCCTTTGACCGGGTTAACCACTCTTTTTGCAGGCCGTTTTAAAGAAGTTTGGTATCTCCGAGCACTTCACCAGCAGGGTCATGGAATGCATCTCTTCCAATTGGATAGCCCCCCTCATCAATGGTAGGCCCTGCTCCGCCTTCAAAAGTTCAAGAGGATTGAGGCAAGGATGCCCGCTCTCTCCTTTTCTCTACATTATCATGGCTGAAACTTTAAGCTTGCATCTGGAGAATAAGCGAAATTTAAAGGAAATAGCAGGGATAGACATAGTCTGTGGAGCCAAAGGGATTAACCACTCCCTTTTCGCGGATGATACCCTTTTAATAGGGGGCGCTTCAAGTCTGATGGCCAGAAGATTCAAGGAAACTTTGGACCTCTTCCTCCAAGCTTCTGGAGGTAAACTTAGCAACAGCAAGTGCATGATATACACTTGGAATGTCCCTAGACACATAACCCAGAGAATCTCTTTAATCATGGAGATCCCTGCCCAAGGGAACTGGTCTCACTTCAAGTATTTGGGGCTGCCTTTAGCCAAGGACTCTATCAAGTCTGAGATATGGGTAAAGCTAATTGAAAAACTGAGAGGGAAGCTCCAGAGCTGGGGAATGTATTGGCTTAACTAAGCAGGCAGAACAATCCTTATCAAGGCTGTCCTCTCAGCCCTTCCAATCTATCAATTCGCCACTACTCTTGCTCCAGCAAGCATCCATAAGCACATGGAACTGATAATTCGAAGCTTCTTGTGGCAAGGAGGAAAGCAAGACACCAAAAAATTCAGCTTGGTTAAATGGAGCAAGGTCACTCTTCCCCTAGAAAAAGGAGGGCTTGGAATTAGAGTCCCAAGGCTTGCAAACATAGCTATGGGTTTCAAACTGATCTGGAGGATTCTTAGTGAGAAAGGAGCATGGTGGACAGAGATCATCAAGAAAAAATACCTGAATGGGGCCAACAGCAATATCCTCTTTGAAACTATTATCGACAGACAATGCACTCCTGTATGGAAGCTTATCAAAAAATCTCTCCCCCAATTCAAATCCCATATCTCAAGAGCCCCAGGCAATGGTAGAGGAATCAGCGTTTGGGATGACAGAATTATGGGCTCGGAGGCTAGAGGTTCTCTCCCTAATTCCAGGCCCCTGCAACAATGGATGATGGAGGCAAACCTCAAAACTCTCTATGACATCTCCCGGTGGGACCAGAACTGTTGGATTGGATGGAAATCTCTCGCCCTCCCCAATGAACTCATGAACATCTAGGCTGACCTCAAATCTTCTCTCGTTGGCTCAGCCCCCACTAATAGATTGTCAGATGACAAGTTTGTCTGGGATCCCAGCGGAGGTTGTTACACGGTAAAAGAGGGATACAGAGCCCTTCAGAATGCCTCTCCAATAAATAACTGGTCTCTACACAAAGTAGCTTGGAGAACTGAAAGCCTGGCTAAGGTCAAACTGTTCAATTGGACCGTCCTTCATGGCAAAATCCTTACTGCGGAAAACCTCAGAAAGAAGGGCATCCAAGGTCCCTCAATCTGCTGTATGTGCAGGGAGGCGGAGGAAAGTTGCAGTCATCTCTTTATAGAGTGCCCCTTTGCAAGAACTTGCTGGAATCTCATCGCCAGCCCTCTAAACACTGGCGAACTCCCCAACCAAATCACTATCCTTCA
Organism: Pinus taeda; assembly: GCA_000404065.3. NCBI lineage: Eukaryota > Viridiplantae > Streptophyta > Pinopsida > Pinales > Pinaceae > Pinus > Pinus taeda. The sequence goes on along the minus strand of APFE031448224.1, from coordinate 7,696 downwards.
AAAGAGCTGGGGGAAATGTCTTCCTCAAACCAACAAAAGAAAGAACCTAGCCTCAAGAATGTGGAATAGTATTCCCCCAAATCTTTGCTGGCAGATTTGGATTGCCAGAAATAAGTGCATTTTTAACAACAGGAAGCCTTGTATTTCTAGAACCATAGCCAAAACGCTAGCGCTCATTTTTGAGACCGTTGAAACCAATGGTATCATCCAGACGGACTCGGAACAGACCGATGCAAGGGTAAAAGAATGGATGAACAAATTCAATTATGAAGCAAGAACTAAAAAAAAGTCAAATATAGGAAAAGGAAATCAGGATTGGAAGCTAAGAGGAACCAAGGAAGAAGTCAAAAACTGGATTCAAAAACAAAGAAGACCAACCCTTCATTTTGATGGAGCATCAAAAAATAACCCGGGCCAAGCAGGGGCTGGTGGAATCATCAAAGACTCTCAAGGGAAAATCATAGTCAAATATGAATGGGGTCTTGGACCTATGACCAACAACAAAGCTGAGGCCTACAACCTCCTTTTGGGAACCTCCATCGCCCGAAAATTAGGCCTCCAAAACCTTCTCATCTTGGGGGACTCTGCAATTATCATAGCGTCCATGTCCTCCGGGAAAGAATTCATGCAAACGGCCCTAAACATAATCAAAGGCAGGATAATGGAGAACATCAGGAGCATCAGCGAAGTCACCTTTAAGCATGTTCTCAGAGGAAACAACACAGAGGCGGATGAACAAGCTAACAACGCCACAGGCAGGCAGACAGGCCAGGTCAAGGAAAATGATCAAGTTTATGAAAAAGCCATTCCATAGGCAGGCTCCTCCTCCCAGGCACATAAGTCACCTCAGGCATCTCCTTCAGCGGATTCGGTCCTTCTCCAAATCTCCCTACTCTCCTCCTTATCGCCTCGAGATCCCAAACTGGCAGCTAATGATCACATTCCACCCTCAGGACCTGGAAACGATCACCATGTTCTGTCTCAGCATGAACCATCCTCAGAACAGCGCAGCCAGAATCAGAACGCACGATCGAGCCCATCACCTCCGCAAGCTCATAGACAGCAGCGCCATCATTCAGGAGGATCTCTCCCCTCCCAAGATCAGATTTTGTCAGAGATGGTTCAAGCATCGGGATAGTTCCACTGCCGCTATTTATTGCAGCTCGGTTGTTAGTCTCCCCACAGTTCAGAACAACGCAAGGCTCCTCCTTAGCGACTCCTCCAAGCGAAGACTTCTCTGGGAAGCGGCCTCTCAAGTTTCAGTTCTCCACTCCCCGCCTCTGGTAAAATCTAGTGTCAGTTTCGTGGTTTTATTTTCTTCTGATCTCTTGTGTGTTTTTCGCTGCAAAGTCCCCGGCTCCTCTTCGCAAGTTTTTCTCCTCACCCTCCAGCGCTCCTCTTTCCCTTCACACCAGTTTCTTCCCCCTGTTTGAGCGTCCCTCTTCCCGTCCCTCCCTTTCTCCCCGATCACCACCATTCTCCTCTCTGCTCAGCCACCTGCAGTCCTTCTCTCATCATGGCCGAACAACCTGATCAGCAAAATCCCTAGGAACCTGCTATCAATATCGACAGGCTCTACAGCAAAGACTGTACTATGTGCAAAACCCATACTTTTATGATCAACAGACTCGTGAAGCAGCTCAGTGAACTGAAGGATGATTATGAAGCAGATACCAGATCAAAGCGGAAGAAACTCGAGAAGCAGAAGGCCGAAATCGATAATCTGAAGGGAAGGTGCAGCCATCTGGAGGAAGCCATAGAGCAGATCAGAGCCTTGACTCAGAGCTACCAAGCTGAGGCCTCCACAAAAGCGAGTGGCGCTAGGAGAGACCCCCTCCCTGATGACTCGGTCACTCAGAAACTCCCCTAATTACTTATGATCTGTAAATTCTGTCGGTTATGTGGTGTGTTCGTCAGGCAATATAGCCGTTTTCTTTTTAATTTAAGTCACAGAGGCAGAAAAGAGGAGAATGGGTCTGCGTACCCGGTTTTGATCCTCTTTGCCCAAACCCCCGATATCTATGTACTAGAACTATGGTTTTGAATTTTACAATACAAAAGTAACCGACTCTGTTAAAAAAAAGATAAATAATGATTAAGGTACACCACAAACACATATACATGCGTTGAATAGTTCTAGTAGACTAAACATTACAATTTGATTCATCCATAGAACTCACCACAGAGCACAACCCCTTATAACTTGCACTTTATCAACTGTAATCCTCTCTTTCTAGAATCACTATATATAGGCAACTGAAATGGTTACAAATGGTTCCCAAATATGCTAAAGAATATGTTAGGTCCCACCCTAACTTCTTTAGTGGAATATGTTGTTACTCAATGTATTAACGATCATCTTTATTAAATAAAACTATAAGAGGTATTAGAGTGTGAAATGAATAAATGTAATTAGCTTCATTAAAGATGGTTTGGAACTAGTTAGTGATTAAGACCTACTAATGGAGGCCCACTTGATGGTTAGCGATTTGTTCCATTAGAAATTATATATAGTAGTAAATGTTATGTAATTAGTTTCCAAGTGAATAATGCATTATTTGGAGCTTTGCTCATGGTGCATATTTCCCCTTCAAAGAGGCAAGTGAGTATTGCATTGAGAATTGGATACCAATAAAGGTTTGCTTACTACTGTTATTTCCTAATTCAAGCTCTGATTTATTTATCTTCGCAACTATATTTGAATTTGTTTTGTTATGAATATTATGTTTCATTTAACTAGGAACATTAGTTGTGGCATCATAGCACTTTCATGAGCCAACAAACACTTTAATTTTAGAAAAAATTTAGGCTAGAGATGTGTTCCAACATCTTTAAATAACATAGAGGTTTAATTTCAATGGTTAAAACTATGGTTGGGCAAGAAGATACAAAATATAAGAGGCGTCACTTGGCTGGACACATTTGTAACCTTTATTGGTACCCCTTCAAGTAGCACTACAATAGACGAGACCTATATAAGTATTTATGTTTCACATACCTTAAAGTATATCAAAATCCCCCTACACAAACCTAAAACCAACCTTACATAACATTTTTGACCATCTTGTTTCTATAATGCACTAAGAACAACAGTTGGGGAGATCACTCTCATATACTAAGGAATCAGGTAGAACAACGAAGGGTATACTCCATTCTCCTCAATTAGTGTCGGGAAAGATTATGTTAAATAATATTGTTGAAAACCCTCTAATATATTAGAAAGGTATATCACTTGACACTCATTTGTCCTTATGACATTAAAAACCCTAGTCTCTCTCTACAACTCCTAGCTTCTACAATAGAGTCCACAAATTCCTACACAATTTGTAATATCGAGAATCTAGGAGTTCCATCAATGTATTAATACCAAGAAGGGAGTGATACTTCCCCTTGGATCTTAAAAAGAAAAGACTATGTGGCCCCACAACAACATTGTGGGAGACCCAGCTCAAAAGAATCCTTTTGTGGCACTAATAAACTTGGTGTCACTATGTAGTAAATATTTTTTTGTGGATAAACTAATGTCATTGCATAGGAACACTCTCCATAGATTCCTCTTGAGAAATTATTTGCGTTCAACTAATGCATGGATAACCTCTTTAGTGAACCCATCATTTCTAATGGAAAACACTCATAACATGTTAGACATGCATGAAGTAAAGTAAATGGTTTTGTGTCTCTCCCAATTAGTGAAGAAAATAGAAACCAACATGTTTTCCCTCACCATGTAAGTTGACATTCATTTTGATTAGACTGGTAAGTTTCAAGGGTAAGCCTAATGATGGTGGAAATTTCTCAAGTGAAGGCTTCTATAAGGTAATCATATTAATGAGGAATAAGATCACCATAACAACCTCTCATTATCTTATCAATCCTACAATCTAACACCTCACTTGCCTAAAGTTGATTTGAATAAGTTTCATGGGTGGATTTGATAGGTTCGGTTGGCCAAATACATAACTACTTCCCCTTAATTCCATAACATATAACCTATTGAAACTTTGAATTGGTGTCCTCTATCTAGAAAAGGAATGTTGGAAGTGATGGGAATGGAATAAGAATGTATCTACAAGGGCCATTACATGAAAGCAATTTGTGAAGCCCCATTTGTCTAATTTATCAAAGACCATTTTCTATTTTTTTGGACCATCTTACCAAATTGTGCCAAAATGGCACAAAAAAAGGATATGTTGATGCTTTTGACTATTTTTTTGTTATAATAGAAAAATAAATTATTTTTTTAAGCAATTCTTTATCAATGGTCATAAGTAGGTAATTAAAGCCCAAGTAGAGATTAACCACCTTTCTATTTGGTTGGAATCCACTCAACTCACTTTTCAAGCACACGTTTTATCTTATGCTGAGTGAAAATTTCCCAATTTTCCCCATGCCCAACCCTAAATATTGTAGCTCCACAACAACCTACCCTACGACTCAAGGTCCATAAGTTGACATGGGCTAAAATGGAAGAATGCCAACTCAAGGTTCTTTGTACATCTATGATGAAAATTAATCTCCAACACATAAACATAAGGATAAAAACTATTTATGGTAATTTGTAAGGACAATAATGATGATGAAGTTGATGGTGAGACTTTGAAGGAAGTCACTGCTACTAACAAGGAAGTTCCTCTTACTAAACTATTGGGTGAAGAACTTCATGCTTTGACCAAAAGTTCTTCTCCTTAGGAATTAGATTTTGTTACTAACATCAAGCATTAGAAGGTTATTTTAAGGCCATTGTCTTAATCCACTGTAGTAGCACCCTTCATTTCATTCAATGCTACATTGCCCAAGAAATACACAACTATATCCATGTTTTTAACAAATTTTAGGTTATGACTGTTCATTTAGAAATCTATGAAATGTGGTAGTTGGTGTGAAAACATGAAACTCTAAATGGGTGAGTAGTCATTGAAAACTCACATGTTTTCCATTGAAATGGGTGCATGTGCTAATGCCCTAGGTGTTGAGTGGTTGTGAACAATAGGTCCCATTACCATGTTTTATTGGACCTATACTTCATGATTTATCAAACAGATGGGAATTCCTACATTCTTAAGGGTCTTAAAGTAGGCTCTCTAGAAATATTCAACTCCCATTTTATGGAAAATATTGAAAAAAAGGGATTATCTTTCATTATTGCACAAATTCCATACTATTCAATCCTTTGAGGATACTTCTTATCTTGTTGGTTTAGATATCAATTAGTATGGATACACACCAAGTGTTGAACTTACCCAAGGGTTACCATCCTCACATAGAGAACATCACCATATCATTTCACTAGTCCTTGATAGCCTACCAGCCAAGCACATGTATAATCAACCTTATGCCCAAAATAATGAAATTGAAAAGATTGTACCAAAGATATTGGCTATAGGTATCATTTATCCTAGTACCAACCCCTACTCTTCTTTGGCCATCATGGTTCTTCAAAAGGAAGGTATTTGGTGCATGTGTATTATTTTTTGAGCCACTAATAACTTGAGAATTAAAGATAAATTTCCCATTCGATTTTACCTCTTAAATGAACTACATGGAGCCCAACTCTTCAACAAACTTGATTTTACTTTGACTATCACCAAATTTTAATGAAAGACTAAGATATTCCAAAAATTATATTTCACGCTCACAAATGCCATTATGAGTTTTTTTGTTCTTTGCAATGCAACCTCCATCTCTCAGAGCTTCATAAACTACATCTTTCAACCCCTTATATGGCATTTATCCTAGTGTCCTTTGATGACATCTATATATACAATAAAACTTTGGAAACACTTGTGGCACATGTGGATTAGGTCTTACAACTCCATAATCAGTAGTTGTTCCTAAAACATTCTAAATGTGATTTTGGTGTTTTAAAAGTATAAATTGTAATTGAGACACATTATGAGTGGGGAGGGTGTGCATGGTGAATCTAAGAAAATTGAGGGGAAAATAGATTGGCCTCACCCCAAGCAGGGTTTCTTTTAAGGATTCAAATATTATACCTATGTATAGTATTATAGGTAACTATTCTAGTTTGAAAAATCATACATAAAGAGTGTATGTGAATATTGAATAAAAAAAAAGTAATTTACTATTAAAATTGGTAATTTTTTATGAACATTATCAATTTAATCATATCTATTTAAAAAGTAGGAAATTTTTAACCAAAGTTTCAAATGTTTTTTTAGAAAATGGCCAAAATATAGCTAATTGGCAATATTCTTCCCTTAAAATAGTTATGTGACCCCAAGACCCTCAAATTGTGTGTGGGTTTCTTGGACTCACAAGTTACTACTAGAAGTTTATGAAAATCTATGGTAAAATTGGCAATATATTCTAACACATATAATGCTAAAACTTAAGAACTATTACCCCTCTAAGAGCATTAATAATGGCTTTGTGGTTCCTCAACTTGTATGCAGGCTTTGTAATTCTTTATTCTTAGAAAATCCTCTTATGTATCCTCACCATAGTTGATACATATCTTGCTTTAGCATAACAACATGTTCTCATGGTAGAAAATTTGTTCTAGAACCTCAACAAATTGCTACAGATCATGTTCTCATGCTTGCAACACCTTGTTCTCATGGTTGCTAGTGGTACTTTCATCTTGCAATGATTGCAACTAAAGCTATGGACTTTGGTCTCATTTCACTTCTATCCATATTTCTACAAAAGCTATAGTCTACAATCTTATTCTTTAATACTATAACCATTGTGGAATTTACCACTCAATTACATATAAATTCCTTATTCATTGTACTAGCAAATGTTATGGAGACTATTTTTTTGGAATAACTTATTACTCTCCTCATGGCCACATAATTACAAGGTAATTTTAGGTATGAATATCACATTCTCTAATTATTTATTTCTATCTTTTGATTACATAGAATAACTTTTGAAATTCTTCCTTGCTATAGATTATCTATTGGTCCTTGCCATTCATTTATCCTAGAAATAACATCCCTTTCTCATGGTTGAAAAATCCTTTTCAATTGGGGGAGGGGATGGATTTCACAAGCCTTGTCATTCATCTAAAAAAAATGTTTGAGCCATGTCATACACTTATATAACAATGATATGAGTACCATTGATTAGGATAGATTGCATTATCCGTGTCATATGCCTATATAATAGTGATGTGGATAACATTGGTTTGAGTATTTTCATTTCAAAGACCACCACTAGAATTTTTTACATCATGACATGCGTTAAAATCCCATCTTTTTACCCCTATTTTTGTATGTGTGATCACAACTGTGAAACCTAGAATGGAAGCAATGGCTGGCTAGGACAAATCTTATAGAAAATTTAAATGTTAAACTATTTCCTTGAAAATAGTAAAAAATGGAATGTTGGTATGAAAGGAGGGACCCATGGATCTAAGTATGAGGGAGAGTGGATAAGTGGAGATCAACGCGATCATCGTCGAATATAGAGGAGGTGGCACAATTAATTAAAGCATTGCCTCATAGATAGTAAGAGACATGATTAGATGGCGGGGGGGAGTGCCCATAATGTTTCTTTTCCTTAGCGAGATGGAAGAGGGAGGTTGGAACTCTCTCATGTACATGAAGAGATTCAAGGAAGGTATTAGAAATGAAAAGGAAAATAAAATAACAAAGAGATCAGAGAAAAAAACGAGGGGCAACAATTGGTCGAATGCTAGTGAAATTGAGAACACATTCGTAGAGAGAATTTC
>APFE031448221.1:34524-121825 GCA_000404065.3 Pinus taeda | reverse complement strand
AGGTTGCCCCCTCGAAGAGGCTGAATTATAAGGCGTTGATCTATCTTTTCTATATTTTCTTGAGCTAGTTTCATAACAGCACATGCAATTGCATTGGTTTATCTATGTTCCATAACTATGTTACAACCCCATCAGTAATTTCATCCATGTTTGTCTAATGGCATATTTCCATTGGTTCATTAGTCTTTTAACTCCTCTTGTACTTTTAATACCAGCATGGTTTGTAAGCCTACTCTATGTTTTCACGTAGTCATTCTAGGAGGTAGACAATTATGATTGCACTTGAGCCATCTCTCTATGCATGACAACCAGGCTAATTTCTTGTATGAAATTGTCTATTGTACATTATTGTAATGGTGTCTGGTATATTTCGGAGTTTTGAAATCAATGATAGGTATTTAAAAGGATCATTTCCCGTTTGTGTATCATTTGATGTTTTTCACCCTGTAGTGATTCATCCCCCTCAAATTTGGTGGTATTTCTTACTGAACTTGCAACGTTGAGTCCATTCCCCCAATCCATCAAAGCTACTTCTATTGAATTTTCCTCATTTTTCCTTTCCCTTTAGCTAATTAATTCCTCACTAGATTTTCTCATCCTGAATTCCTCTCCCCTTTTCAAGCACACAATCTCACCCTATAACCTCGTTAGCCCCCTCCACATTCACCTTCCACTTACCACTAGCCTATAGTTGTAGAATTGTCCCTCCTAGAAACTCTTTCTTTCTAATTTCTTATAGTTTTGTTCCCATATGGAGACCATGATGAGACAAAGAGGATAGGTCTACAATCGAACTTCCTATTATAGGGACATTAGAAGCCCCATAACCCAAGAATGAGTTGAAATATTTGCTGATCCTTATCATAAGTTTATTCCTAGAAGTTTTCGAGAGGAAATTTTCCAAGCTAAACATGACATCATAGATGAAATACAATGCATTACTAACTCTGAGGTGCTTACCAAGGTGGAGAGTTGGGTTCCAAACATGGGCCACTCCTGGAGTTTCCTTAACCACTATATACGTATAGTGAATGTTTACTGGCACCTCAGATTACTTTTCAAATGCATGGTGATGGACAAGAACACTACCTAATAAGAGATGTTTTTTAATTGGATAAATTGTACGTGTTAGTGTGCTCCATGGACAAAAAGCTAAGGAAAATTAAAGCCCACTTTGAGTTGCCCCCTACTCTAGCCTATTTTGATGTAAAATAATGATTTTATGGAATGAAAACAACTTCACTTAAGAAAAAAATACAATCATATAATGCAAATCAATTAGGTGCATTGATTTCACTAATGATGAAATGCAAAAAAACACTTTTACCTTAAAAAATACAAATAAAAAATCATATAATGTAAATCAATAAGATGTGTTGATTTCATTATTAGTAAAATGAAGAATGATTTGATGATTTGATAACAAAAATTATTAAATTAAATGGATTCATCATGGGAAACAATTTCAAAATACGGATTACTATGATATAAAAGATGTTCTTACTTCTAAGTTATAATACAATGCTTTCCTTCATTGAGTATGAATATCCTATTATTTTTTGCAAATTAAAACCGTCATATTAGTTTTTGTTATAATATTAAGCTAGATAAAGAGTGAACTAAATATAAATAGGGTAGGCATATGAGAATAAAAAGTGAAACTATTAATATTTTTAAAGCTAAAAACCAAGGTATATTTCAAGTTGAAAGCTTGAATTGGCATACATACATACATACATACATACATACATACATACATACATACATATATATATATAATATATATATATATAGAAGAGGAGAGAGAGAGAGAGAGAGAGAGAGAGAGAGATTTGGTATTTTGTTGTTGATGTTGTAATCATCACCATTGTGGTTTACAATTGGATGGAATCTCACTTGGCGTTTGTAATTATTATTATTTGCATTGCTCAAATTTTATCCTACTTGTTAGTATTGTATACGCTTTGGAAGAATTGTTGTGCTTGGTGCTATGTTGGAGTCGATGATTTGCTGATATTTTTTCCCTTCTCATTTATATTACCACATTAATAATCCATAGCTGAAAAATGATTTGAATTTAATTCCATGTGAATGTTATCAAAGGATATAACCTCAAAAATTCTAATCAGCATCGTAGTTATAATAATCCACTAATCTAATAAAGAAGTGTTTAAGGAAGCATAACCTTTCAACCAATTTATAACAACCTTTAAATACCCTATCACTTGTAAGTTTCGATTAGAGAAATGACACAATTAAAATGACTAAGATAAACGACTAATTTCTATTATTGTAGTACCTTATAGGTAGTCATATTTTTGTTTGTAGACTAAATTAGTCATTTGTGTTAGTAATTTCTAGTTATATTACTTATTACCTAGTCATATATTTTGACATGACATTAAATTAGTCATTTTTAGTTGGGTCAATTGAGATTGCTCAATTTTGGTAGTATTTCACTTGGAAAAGATACGGTGACTAACGTTTTAGTCACCTAATCACTAATTTAATCATTTTCTACTAGTGTATAAATAATTTCAACCACAAATTAAATTATATAAAATGTCACGTATTACACTATGAGTTTCCAAGTTAATATTGGTTGTACTACAATTTATGCATAAAATGTTGTTTCATCACTTCAAGACATTATCATTGTGTTTCTAAGGCATTACAGGTGAATTCAGAAACTTTGAAGACTTGATCGTCAGTCTCTATGTGTGTGTCTTATGTGGGATATTGGCTCTAATGGTATCACTAGATCGATTCCCTTCTCTCTCTCTTTTTAAATTGGTTGCTCTAGTCTTGTTCTCCTCTTTCTTCAATTCTTGCTTCTTACCATCAATATTGAGTTCCTTTTCTGAAAACAAAATAAGATACAGTGCAGAGTGTAAGACATGCAAGATGACGAACACTAGAATATAAACTAAAGTATACTATAAAGGATTTATACAACATATACCTCAACATCAGCAACGTCAAAGCCATTTTTCCCCATAAAAGCAAGAAAATCAAACAAGTTTTCTTTAGTTGGGCAATAATAGCCACTATATGGCTAGATGATTTGTATAAACAAATATAATTAAATGTCACAATAGAAAAGGACACCTTAATAACTTAGTATTCAACCTTTATGGAAATATTAAGCCAAAATCATGCCAACTAAGTTACATGCTAAAAAACTTTGTAAATACCTTATGAAAACAAGTAATTTGAGGTGCGATGTATAATCTTTGTCATTTTATTCACAACAACATTTCATTATCTAACGCATGAACTTGGTCATATATATAGATGACATGTGATCAAATCAGAACATGAAAGTTAACTTTTCTAATAGTAATGAAAATATTTTAAAACAAAACAGCTAAAATGATTTCCATCAATATCATCTAACACTAATTTAATATTCAAGCTTTGGTTGTTGTTTAAATGGACATCATAATAAGTATTTTCAATTTTGTATTTAAAAGATAGAACAAAATAAAAATAAATGTTTAAACTACAATGAAACAATAAAGAGAGTATATCATGGAATGGACATGGCAATTATAAAAAATTTGAACCTATGCACCAATGCCTTGTCTCTAATTCCTAAAACATTTTCTTCCCTGAAATAACCAATCAATTGAAAGAATAAAAACATTAAAAACCATAGGAATTCGTACTAGGAACATTTCGAAAGTCCATGGCTCGGGTGCCTAAAGGATCTCCAACAAGAAATGAATCATATCTAGGTCATGCTCTGCATTTTCTCCCAATCCTTTTTCCAATCACATTTCCTGTAACCTGTCTACACTAGATTTAAGTAACAATCAAACAAAGTCATTGACAAATATTTTTATCTTTAATATCTATAAACTTTGAATCTAAAAATATATTAACACAAAACAACTATAATAATAATATTATCTTCAACTTTCAGATGGTTTTTAAGTGGATATGATACCAAGTATTTCGAAGTTTATAGTTAGAAGACAAAACAAAATCGAAGTAAAAGTTCAAAATACAATCAAACAATAAATAGAGGATATCATGGAATGGGAATTGTAATAAAAAATGTTGTTTACCTATCCACTAGTCTCTGACATTCCTAAATTTACTTATCCAAAATAACCAAAAGGTGAAAGAATCACAAAATTAAAAAACATAGGAATCCTTCCTAGAAACATTAAGAAATTCGATGGATCAAGTGCCTGAAGAATCTGCAACAATAAATGAATCATATCCTAAACATTCTCTGCATTGTCTCTCCATAAATTGGAGATTTATCAAGCATGCTAATGGCATGGTAAGGATACTCACAGATATTCTCATTAAATAATATTCAAGTATTTTATATTTATTTTTTTAAATTCAAGATTTGTGAAGCAGGCTAATTGCATGGTACAAAAATTGTTTCCACAAATGTATCCATAAATACAGTGGATGTTACTAATAAATATTTGCAGAATACTTGTGAAGTAGGAAACATGTACGAATTTGGAGTCCTAGGTGTGTGAACGTTTCACATATTTGTTGCATATTGAATTTTTTTCTTCTTTATTTGATCTTCGAAGGCCCTCCATCTCATGAGCCTATAATAAGAGTACCTCTACCATAATTACCCTTAAATGAAGCTGGTGTCTGACTTCTTCCAATCTTGCAAGTTGTTAAGGATGCAAAACAATGAAGGTCACACCCATAGAGCATAAATTTACATACTTTGACTATTGACCCAACCATTATTATTGCGAAAGTGAATTTTACTAAATGGAGGATTTGGAGGTCCTAGAAGGTTGCCTAAAATATTGAACTGGAAATGCCAAGGCTTTGAAGTCGGTTTATTTTTAGTGAACACTCTTTATGTTGGCATCATCCTACTTTATGAAATAAAAGCCAAGACAACGTGGTTCATGGTCCTTTCATTTTTCAAAAGAAGCATTAACACTAGCAAAGACATCTTTTATGCTTAGACATGGGAATGTGTCTTTCCCTAAGAAAATAAAAAGTTCAAGGTAGCCAATCTTCATGGACATGTGATCGAGCAGGTCAAGGTGATCATCCCCAACTTGCTCTTAATGAAATTACGCTTGCAATCTTGTACAAATTGGTGGATGAATTTGAATCAAAATTATTTTGGTTTAAGAGATGCACATGTTTTAAATTACCACTACATAAATTCTACTCGCTGCATGGAGGTAATTGTTTCAAGATGGATAAGATATATAATATGATAAATTAATGTTAGTAATTTCTTATCATAACAAAAAAAGGTCAGTGGGACTAAACAAATACATCCAATGTAGGTATGAAGAGGGGGTGAAAACTTCGAAATCAATCCTTAATTGAAAGAAGATATGGAACCAAATTCCTTATTGAAACCCAAAGAAAGATTCTTAAAACTAGTTTGGCATCAAGTTCCATATAAGATCAGCACATGTAACATTTAAAGGGACATTAGCATCTAAATAGTTAACAAATATCTAAAAGAGGAACTTATATGCTAGAAAATATTCACCTTTTGAATAATAGATAACTCATACAATAGAACTTAATAAAAATGACCCTCTTTACTCCATCACTCCATCTCCAAAAAATATGAAGTTAATAATTGAAAAAAAAAAAAAGCTAAAATAGAAGCCTTCAATATTTATTTTCAAATAAAAAAACTTTCCCATTTAGAAGAGTTTTCATTGATATGGGACTTTTAAATATATTTTTAACTACATTAAATCTCATTAATGTAGGAGTTAAGTAATTTTTAGATCTTGTAGAATAAAGGTCATAATTAATGAAATATGTTTCTTAAAACATGAATTCTCTAGACTATCAATCTTGCAAAACTGAAGAAATTAAGAAGCCACCAAGAGAATATAAAAACAAAAGGCAGGGTCTCTATTTTGATTGATTTAGTTCTGTGGGATGAAATGAGTGATGTGATTTGAGCTTCATATCAGTTGCAATTACTGTTATAATTTTCAGTTTAATGTGTTTTTGTTACTAGTCAATTTTAGATTTTAGTTTTGACACTTTCAATTTTGTTAAACCTAAGTAGGTAGGTCAAGTGAGATTGTCCAAACTGTAAAGATGTGATGAGGGTTTTTCCCTATTATGGTTTTGCCACAACCAATTTACAAAAAATAAATTGTCTACCTCTCTATAGGAACATAACAATATTTCAATTGATAGGTGTGTAAAATAAAATTAGACGTAATTAAGTTGTAGAAATGCATTATTGTTTCGATTAGCTTACCATATATAAAACAAAATAGTGCTAATAAATATGTATAGACATGATAACCTCACCTGATCACATATAACACGCACTAGTTGCGGGATGCCTACTACTAGATACACCAATCTACACATCTAGTGCATACTTGGACATGATATAAAGCACCAACATGCTTGTGGAGAGACCCCTCATCCCTAGCAGGATTTGAGGGATGTTCTATGTTAAAGGGACATCTCTTGTTCTTTGTTACGATGGCATCATCCCCCATAAAAAGAATCTAATGCTTACTGAGAACATCGACCCACTTGAAATTTGATAGTCGCATTATAGAACCTAATATGGAAGGGATGCATCATGCATATCATTTAAGATCAATTAAAAAATGACATTCCAGCTCGAACACTTCAATAAAACATAAATTAATATAAAATAGTACAAATCCATCTTAATCTCAGATCTATCAAGGGCCAAGAGGAATTAAATCCCTCAATATGCAATCATTTTTGAGAGCACAAGTACTTGAGATTATGTTGAGTGAAGAAATACTTGAGGTTGTGCCTTTAGGGAACAAATTCCTTTATGCATTTGAAATATACCATGTTAAAATGGATCCATGCTAGTTATAGATGAGTCTCAAAAACTTGAAACTTAAGAAAATAAATTTGATACCTCTAACTATTTGATAGATTTTGGGATCAAGATGGATTTGTGTTAATTATAGGTAAACCTCAAGAACTCTAATTTTTTACCTCAAGGATTTTGATCCCTTTTGTCTATTGCTAGATATATAGATAAAATGCATTTATGGATTTTGATCATTTTTTCTATAGCTACATACATGGCCAAAATGGATCTATGCTAGCCATAAAAAATCGTCAAAAACTTATATTTTCACCTTATTGAGGGATTTGATCCCTTTCGGTACTTCATAGGTCCAAATTTTAGCTAGATCCATGCTAGTTACATATAAGGTGTGAATCTCAAAGCATCTAATCCCTTGTGTAATTTAAGAAATCTATGTTTAGCATGCATTTATGCTAGCTATAAATAAGGGTTTCCACCTTGAGAGAATTGATCCATTATGAACCTACACATATCTAGGGTTATGATGGATCTACACCAATAATATTGTTAAGGTTTGATCTGTGACATGTTATCTGGGTTGAGAGTTTAAAGGCTTGTATTAATTAAATCTCATGTTATATGGGTTGGGAGTTTAAAGGCTTGTATTAATTAAATATCATGTTATATGGGTTGGGAGTTTAATCACTTGTATTGGAAAATTTTGATAAGAAAGATGAAAGAGTAATCTACCTTCATGACATGGTATCAGGAATCGACCTTTAAACTAGAAAATATTCACCTTCCAAATAAAATATATAATAGAACTTAATAAAACATACCCTTTTTTACTCCATCTACTCCATCTTTGAAAAGTACCAAGTTATTAATCCATCTACTCCATCTCTAAAATGTACCAAGTTATTAATTGCAAATTTACAACACTAAAATAACAAAATTGGCCATATTTTACTCCATCTACTCCATGTCTTAAAAATACCAAGTTATTATTAGAAAAATCACAAAACTAAAATAGCAAGTTACACATCGACCCTGCAATATTTCTTTTCAAATAAAAATCTTGCTCATTCACACGAGTTTTCATTGATATGGAACTTTTAAATATATTTTTAACTAGACTAAACCTCATTAATGTAGGAGCCAAGGAATTCTCAGAGCTTGTAGAATAAACATAATAATTAACGAAATATGTTCTAAAAATATAAATATATTCCTAAAACATGAATTCTATAGATTATCAATCTTGCAAAACTGAAGAAAATAAGCAGCAACCAAGAAAATATAAAAACCAAAGACAGGGTCTCTATTGTGATTGATTTAGTTTAGTAGGAAGAAATGAGTGATGTGATTTGAGCTTCATATTAGTAGCAATTGTTGCTATAATATTAAGTTTAATGTGTTTATGTTCCTATTTAATATTAGATTGTAGTTTTGATACTTTCAATTTTGTTGAACCTAAGTACGTAAGTTTAGTCAAATTCCAAAGATTGTTACCATGTGATGAGAATTTCACACAGTCATGGTTTTCCCAAAACCAATTTACAAAAAAGAAATTGTGTACTTCTCGATAGAAACATACAATATTTTGAATTGATAGGTGTGTAAAATAAAGATATAAGTAATTAAGTCGTACAAATGCATTATTTTTTCACTTAGTGTACAAGATATAAAAACAAAATAGTTCTAATAAATATGCATAGACGTGAAAAACTCACCTCATTGCAGAGAACATGCACTACTTGTAGCATGCCCACCTCTAGATAAACCATTCTACACATTCACTATGTACCTAAATGTGAGACAAAGCATCAATGTGTCTGTGGAGAGGTCCCTCATACCTAACATGATTTGAGGGATGATCCATGGTAAATGGGTGTCTCTTGTTCTCTATTACAAGGGCATCATCCCCTGTAACAAGAATATAACTCTTATAGAGAACATAAACCCTCTTGAAAGTTGATAGCCATTTTGTACAAACCAATATGGAAGGGATGCATCACACATATAATTTAATATAGAATAAAAGATGGCATCCAACCTATGGCATTTCAACAAAACCAAAATTAATAAATATAAAACAATATAAATCCATCTTAATCCAAAGATCTATCAAGGCCCAAGAGGAATCACATCCCTCCAAATGAAAGCCTTTTTGACAGCACAAATACATAAGGTTATGTTGAGGGTGCAAATACTTGAGGTTATGCCTTCAGGGAGCAAATTCATTTCTGCATTTGATATATACTAGGTTACAATGGATTAATGCTAGTTATAGATGAGTCTCAAAAGATTGAGAGTTGAACAAAGAAATTTGATACCTCTGATTTTTTGATAGATTTGGGGATCAAGATGGATCTATGTTAACTATAGGTAAACCTCAAGAACTTTAAGTTTGTGCTTCAAGCATTTTGATCCCTTTTGGCTATTTCTAAACACATAGTTAAAATAGATCTATGGGTTTTGATCCTTTTGGATATTTCTATGTACATGGTTAGAATGGATATATGATAGTCATAGAGGAGCCTCAAAACATTAAATCTCCACCTTCTTAAGGGATATGATCCCTCTCAGTTCTTCATAGATCCAAAGTCTGGCTAGATCCTTGCTAGTTACATATAAGGTGTCAACCTCAAATCATTCGATCCCTCATGGCATTTAATGAATGTAGCTTTAGCATGCATCTATGCTAGTTATAAATAAGGTTTTCACTTTGAGAGAACTGATCCATAATGAAACTTCGTATGTCTAGCATTATGATGATCTACACTAATAATATAGTTAATGTGTGATCTAATACATGTTATCGCTTGGGAGTTTAATCACTTGTATTTGAAAATTTTGATAGAAAAGCTGAAAGAGTAATATAACTTTCTGACGTCATGGTATTAGGAATCAAGATGGCTAAATATATTTTTAACCATAATTGTCTTGAAATTCTTTTTGAAATTTTATCCTCTGTTATGATAAATATTATATAGTTGCAAAATTGTAATAATAATATGATGCCAGAAACCAAGTCTTCATCCTCTGCTCACACAAACTAGTACATGTGAAGATGCTATAATGCATTTCTACTCCAAATCTCAAAGCCAAAATGTGAAACCTACAAGCAATCCTACACAAAACATCTCCAAAAACATTACACATAGTCAATACTACTCAACCAATTAAAATCTCAAAAGAAAACAAATTGTATTGACATACTTGAGATAGCATTCAATCAACTTTTGATTCCCTTGGAAGAATCAATAGAGCAACATTTGCAATAACAAGAGGAGGCTTCTTTAAAGAGTCTACTATATTGACAAAATTTCTAAGGGAGACCAAATGTGATGCTTCACCTTCTCGGTTATATCTGTAAAATAATTTATAGTAAATTAATTTTTTTCAAAAAAGCTTCACTTCAAGCAAATGGACTGATCAATAGCCCCTTGTTGAGCACTACCTGTGATTGGATAGTAGAAAAGTCATTATTTTGTAAACCAGTTTATAGTAAATTAAAAGTTTTCAAAAAAACTTCACTTCAAGCACAATGACTAATCAATAGCCCCTTGTTGAGCACCAACTACAATTGTATAATAGAAAATTCAATATTTACAACTATGATACGAAACTTAGCAACTTGAATGTGATAACCTTGCCTCAAAGAAATCCTGTCAAGGTATGCTTCCCTATTTATTCCCTATTTATTGGTAGTCATTTAGGAAGCTAATCCAAGATCCTTGGTATGGAAAACCAAGCCTCACATATCACATAAGTAAACCATAGTCCATAGGTGTGTTGTTAATAAGATCCATTTTCCAATAGTAGGGGAAAACACACAAAACAAAAATTCGAATAACAATCACCATTCTATATACATTAATCTTGGAAGGATGAATGGAGACCTTTAAAGAGAGAGGTCAATGAGGGTCATCATTCTTGCAGTGTAGAAGAAGATAAGAATATTGGTTTATAAAGGAATCAGAAATGAGTTATACAATGAATTGTAATTAGTGGAATGATCTCAAACCTAAATGGAATATTCCCCAAGAAAGGTAAATATAAATAGCTCACCAATAATCCATTTTGATGGATTACTATGAATAATGGATAAGAGATCAAATATCCATTGTAAAAGCTTCAAAGTTGTTACAATGTATAAGGGATTTTTATTGAAGAGTTATGTTGTGTTCTTTTCTCATCGATGTATGATAATCTATGGATAAAATCTTCTCCAATACATAGATAATTTAAAATCACAAGGGCTTAAATCTAAAACAAATAGTTTGAAATATACCAAACAACTTCTCCATATTGAGTAGTAAGAAATCACTAAGAACTAGAAAAATATTGACTAGTAAGCAATCAGTACCAAATAGAAAAAACATAGTTGCACATCGCTACGGCCCTTCTTGGCCATCTGATTGCCTACACATGTGATCATCATTGAAACAAAACTTCTACATGATGCACAGAAACCTTGAGCTCCCTTCATGATTGATTCCTTGGCTTTTGGGTTGGGAATTTGTTGTCCATGTCAGTGCCTTTACAATTTTTGGCATAGAAGGGATGTGCTTCCATGGGAATGCATTGGCTGGAGAGTGATAGAGTTTTGGACATCTAAGGGATATAATTCCATAATAATCGTACTTGAAAATGAACATTGACTAGTGTATACATTAAAAAACCATAGTTTAGGCACATCTTTTTTTATCAAATCCTTTCATTGAGCTCTCTAAAATTAAGGCTCCCATTCTAAAATTGCGAGCATCTACTTGTTGAAAAGAAAATACACTAAAATGGTATATTACATTAATTTGATCTATGAGACTCACATGGAAATGTCATCAATTTATTGAAAGTGCATAAAAATAATATCGAGTTTCAAAGGAATTATACTTGATCTTTTATAGTAATATATGTGCTTTGGATCCAGTTATTTTAAGGCATTTACCTCTATCCATGGTGTTTTGATTTTGATCTTTCAATGTTATGTTTGGATTCAAAACCATGGGGTCACTTGAAAATTAAATTAGTAGTATTACATAAATATTCTAAAGTTCATTGATCATACAAATTGTTGACTCTATTGGTCACCAATGAGGACTATTCTTATTACAACTTCACACAAGTATAAATTGGAAAGGGATCATATTGTAGGTCGCGCTCACTAGGTAATTATAGCCCCATTTCCATGAATTTTCAACTTTGTGTCTCTCTTGTATTTGTAATTGTGGAAGTAACTTGATTCCATAAGAATCACTCTTGTGATCACTACTTAGTGTTTGCAAATTGAAATCAGAAAACCTTCATGTTTCTTATTTCACCGCTATACAGTAAGATGTCAATGAAAAATGCAATGATAACTACTAAATATGTGTATAAAGAATGTCAATTTAAATGGAGTGCATATAAATATGCACTTAGCACTCTGTAATATTTCGAAAGAAAAATTTTCCTAAAGAATGTCAATTTAAATGGAGTTCATATAAATATTCACTTAGCACTCTATAAGATTTCCAAAGAACAATTTTCTGATGTATTAGGGGAATATATAGTATAAACTAATGCATATAAGATACACGTAAAATTAACATAACACAACAATTGAACAAGGGTTAGACTAGGTCCGACTAAAAATTGGGTGAGGAAACAACCAACTAAAGGTACATAAAATATGTAAAATTTCATCAAAAATATATATATTCATGAGATCAATGGAATAAAAACCAATGGACACCAAACATGCACACTTTTATCATGTAATGGCAGTGAATGTGATACAACTGAAACAAAATACTAGTGTTTTGAAACATAGGAGGGACTTGTGAGCCTTACCTAGTCTCTCCCAAAACAAGCACCTGCAAACTTGTTGGAAAACTCGCATAGAATCCTAACTCTACTCAAACTTGCTATAATTTTCCAAACTCGTGGAAAGTAGTTGGAACTTGTCCAGAGGTCAAAAATATAGCGAGCTTGATATTTGGAAAAAAACAAGAATCCCACATGAAAAATCATCAGAGAAATGTCTAAAACTCGAATTTTGGAGGCACAAAAACAGTGGAGAAACCTCTACATCAGGGTTTTAAAATTCAAAATTGGACTGGGAATTCATATAGGGTTATACTAGAAATGGATTGGAATCGATCAACTTCTATTTATGAACTAGTTCACCAGAAAAAACATAAAATGTAAAGAATTTAATATGTAATATTTGAAATGGTTAAAACAAGCATTTTGGAGGCACAAAAAGAGCCATGACACCTTTACACGAGTGTTTTAAAATTACGAATTTGATTGGGAATTAGTAGCAGGTTAGATCAAACTTGGTTTGAAATCAACTTAAAATTTTGTTTATGAACTAATTCACAAGAGAATACATAAAACATAAAAAAAAAAATTAATTCTAAATGAACAAGGGTTTGAACTGACCAAACAAGTTGGCCAATCTGGTCAAACAAGTTCAAAATTAGTAGAGGCCCCCCTATTCATGAATTGGTTGAACTAGATAATTCGAGTACTAGTTTAGTCAATTTTTAAAACACGACTCTGTATGACATTGAAGGTCACTCTCATTCTCATTTCATCTTGAATTATTTGGGGTTCTAGTTAAAGCGCGACTTTGAAAAATGAAAATGAAATTTGTTTTAGTAAGGAATGTTATAATATAGTATGCCTATTACCTTAAGTTTGTTGCCTATATCTCCTATAAGTTAAAATACCTTCAATTTCTTGCTTCAAGGTTGAAGGAATGAAAATAAATAGAAATCCCCCTAGTTAGATGAAGGAGAAGAATATGGAGGATGTTTGTGGACATCATTTGTAGTTGGAGAATGTTTGTTTGGAGATTACTTACAATGTGCCTCCAATATGGATACTGATTACAAACCCCTATATGGAAAAGTAAGAAATCTACATGTTGGACTTTTGCTGTGTAGTTTCCAGTGGCCACTACATTCTAATTGTGGAGAAGGTATTTTGATTTTCAGCCTAACTGTTTTATGATTTTTCATTTCATCTCTAATTTCATACTTTATTATCATTCACCTATGGTTTTGTTATCCATGTTCTATCTTATTTCTCCTCCATCTCCACTGCCCATGGCTCTTAAGTCTAAAAGACAATTTCATCAAGCATGGGAACATACTAGATGACTTTAGTTGAATGATTACAAGAAGTTCAATTGCAAATACTATAACCACCTATGAATGGGGCATCAACATGTTGAAACACCACCTAACGTCAATCCATGAAAATATTTAATTTCTGATCATTCCCTTCTAGCATCAATCCATGTAAAGATGTAGTTTGTGATCTTCCCCTTGAATAACTCTCAACTTAAATGATAGTTTCTTTGGAAACAATATAAGTAACCAAAGAAAATAAATGTAGGATGATGTTGAAAATTGGAGCATGTCATAGAATATCTGAAATTCCACCCCTTGGTAGCTATTCAACAAATGTTGCAAGTCCAGTCATTACCTCTCCTTTTTGTGCCACTCACACAACCTTAGGAACCCAACCCTCCTTGGAGAGTTTTAATGAAAAGAAGAGAAACATGACTAGAAAATTTAGACAATAATATCAGTGTACAAAATGAGTTTCACAATGGATACACAGAGAAACTATATATGAGTTGTTCTTCAATCAACAGAACATAAATAAAAAAATAACAACCACACCAAAAATACTGAAGTGACTAGGTTTTTGTTGTTAAAACAACAGAATTAGAGTATTAAAGAAAGAATATAATGCATTCATGCTTGTGAATGACATAACAAATGTGTACATTACAGCTCAATCAATATCATTGTGAATCTAGGCATCCAACCTAAAAGATTCATGGGAAATATTATGAAGTTGTAGTTGTGACTATATATATAATGCCAGCCAAACAGTAAGTGGTGAACTGCATATTTGTAAATAGCTTTTGGCACAAAATCACCAAAAATAATTGAAAGAAGAATCAACACAAACATAGCGTCCAAAAAATCAAAAACTTATGTGATGAGACTATCTTTAATATTTCCAACATAATCATTTACAGGAAAATGAAATAAGAGGAGAACCAGTCTTCCTAAAACAAGATGTAGTAGTTGTACATTGAAAAAACCATTTTAGTGACTTAACTTAATAGGAAATAAATCCCATAGCTATACTCAAACATTTTTTTAGTCCATAAAATCTAGTTCTCATGTTGTAAACATACAAACAAGATCATTAACCAATAGAAGAAACAAAACATGGGTTAGAGTAGCCTCTGATATGTGAAGATATTGAAAATTCTTATGAAATGTTGTGATTGATGAACATGATTCCAGATCGCATCAGAAACCTAGACCTAAGAAACCAAGAACTCTTACTTTTGGATTGGATTCCAAATCAGGGCACTTGACAAGGAACCTATCTCATTAGTATTTTTCCTACTTCAATTGTGGTGGTTTTTCCCTTAGGAACTATCTATCCTATATTTCGGTATTCACGATTTTGTTTCAGTCTATTATAATATGAGACAATAATGCAACATTCTAACCTTTTGGATTCTCAAAATACGGATATAAAAGAAAAACTTTTGACCTGATTCAAGATGGTGACTAGCTTTCAACATCAACAACTATCTATGTTGAATATATATCATATATATGCACCAAAAAGAGAAGACCTAACTAGATTTAGGATTGTCTTAAAATAATCATGTTCATTTATGTGAGTGTTCAATGGAGATTACAATAAAACAAAATATCTATAGACTTCTAGGTAAGAGGCCCAGTTTATTTCTTGCTTGTAGAAATGGTAGGGGAAAGACAACAATTAAAGATGAACCTTGGAAAACACATGGTCAAACAAGAAGAAATGAGATCAATGAATTGCTATACATACTAAATAGAATCTACAGCGAACCATTCAATACATACCAAGAAACACAAAATTGACAAATGTCACTATGTCAGATCAATTCCCTCTTCATCTAAGGGCCAATATACAAGCACAAAACCTTCTAACAAGAAATCTAAGCCTATGGGAACAAGGTTGTGAATTCTAATAAGTGACTAAGACTAATGAAGTGTGGAATGAGGTCTTATGAGAAAGAAATAGATGTTTGAAAACAAATATCCTCCATAAAAATAATAATGAAGAAAGAATTCACGAATAATTCACTCTATAACCGTGATCTTTAATTATGACGAAGAGTTGTCCAAAGATAGAGGCCTCAACATCTGTTTTTTTTTAAATAGAACAACTAATGTGACAATAAACAAAGTATTTTCATAAAAACATTAACTAAAGGAAAAATTAAGAGACTTCGACCATGCTAATGAGGAATATGTAATCTTCCACTAATAAATTAAAGGTGTTGCAGTGAATTCTTATTCCTAGTTTCTTGGAGACAGTTTGGGAGGTATTGCAGAAGGAAATGAGGGAGTACATAGGTTGTATGACTAGAACATGTCACAATAGTGGATGAGACATTTTTCAAGCGTCTAAGTAGAGGCATGCATATGGTTGACTTAATATGAAAAATGAGAAATCCCTCAACTATTATGGACTTTAAAGACGAGCTACTTAACAAAATATTAGAGTAAGCTTGTGCATCAATTTAATGATGGGTGATGTGCAATAAAGGATGCAAAGGATATCAATACCATATGATTTTTCAGATAACATCCAAGAGAAAGATTCAAATTACAACCTACAATAGGTTCAAATTATAACCAATTGAGATTATAATTCAAATCTAGACTGTTGAAACATAGAAACAGTTGCAGCTTAAGACAAAATTTCTTATGTTTCCATGGTCAAAATACAATAAAAAAGAAAGAAGAGCAAGTAGCAAAAACCAAGAGAAGTCCCACCATCCCTCACTTAATTTCTTACTAGGCAGGAGAGAAGTACCTTATTGCTAGCCACTTACTACTTCACAAAATTCTAAAACACAATATACAATGGGAAATAACTCAACTAAATGACTTTCAAGGAATGTATCTGTGCATTACAATTTGTACTTTTCCTATCCAATATCTTCAATGTTATTCATAAGTATTGAAAAATTCTTATGGGATTCTTAGTTAATTTATTATATCATGATTCTCTTACAACAACCTTTTATATCGGTTGAATTGTCAAGAATTATTTGGTCATGCGATTTTAAAAGCACATGGGGATTCTTGTACACTTGCTGACTTTAGCAGATATATCTTCAATATTTTATCTTGGAGGGTTAAAAACACATGTGTCTTCCTGCACACTAGTTTCATTCAATATATATATATATCGTCATATCAATTAGAATTTATTATCTCTTCTTAGATTCCATGCGTCAACTCTCCACAAGAAGTGGCCTTCATATGGAAAGTAAGCTATTCATATTGCAGAAAGTTTTGAAATGATTCACAACAGGACTACCATTAGTAGAATACCTTTCATAGAAGGCATTATTTTTGAACACGTTCAATAATTCAAGCATTCTCTATGTTTTTTAAATTATTCAAAGACAAATTATAATGCGGAGGTTTTGTTAGCATGGTGACCTCCCATATATCCTTCCGAACACTTGTTTTTCACTCCATGTTAGATGTTATTGCAATAGGTGGTCATGGATACAAAGACCCCTCTTATGATGCAATTAGGGAGAAAACATTAGATGAGGAGTTATTGTGTGTCAAGAAAGGGTCATAAGGATTTAAAATTCCATAGGATAGAATTGGTTGGACCATTGTGTTATATGGTTGGATAAATAAAAGTAATAGAGAAATCATAAATTTCCTTGTAGCATTTGTTAAGGAACCATGTTCCTGAAATCCATTGATGTGTCATCATCATTGATGTAATCATGAGAAATGTTGAAATTTTTTTGTAAGCTAGAACCCTAGTTATTAACTTATTAGAGTTAATTAGTCTAGATTAAAACAACTAGTTTGGACTTGTCCAGAATCTTTAGTGCCTTAATTGGTGGTTGAACCTGATAAGAACATGGAACTGGCTAGTGTAGCTTGATTTAGGCATTGAAAATTTGTTTAGACTGGACGACATCCAAATCATACTAGCAATATCATCAATAGAATGGGGATTGGAAAAATGGAAAATTAAGAAAAAAGCAATAGAAAACTCCCTCTCCCTTTCCTGCCAATCCTAAAACAAGAAAAAATCACATGTTTTATGTCAAATGGTTTGGATTTCTATTGATATGTGTTAATAATATTTTGCATATTTTATGTATTATTAGTAGATCGATTAGCAAATCAATTCCTAGCTTGTGTATAGTCCCATTTGACACTTGGCCAGTTCTGGCTTGATAAATAGTCTCCCAATTTTTGGACCTTGTGTGTTTCTAACTATATAGATTTGATTTTGGAGGACATAAGTAAGTTGGGTTATGTAGATAAAATTGTTAATGAATGTAAAATCATAAACAAGTACATATATGACCATGTCTGGGTGTTGAACTTTATGAGAAAGTTGATAGAGGGCTAGCCAATTGCCCCAACTATCACATGATTTATAACCAACATTCTTTCATATAAATTATTTTCATTGAGTACATGGAATTTAGATCGATGTTTGTAAGTAAAAAAGGGCTAGATTGGAAAGTCTGTACAAAATTGGCTACAATGGTTGTTTCAAGTCAGTGCTAAGAGATGATTATGGGATTTTTACACTGAGGTTCTTAGCATCACTATGGATGTGTTGAGATTCCTTGATGGATAAAATACACCTATGAGATACTTTTATGAGGGTGGATTGGGCGAAGAGGCCATTGGGACTCTGTAGAAGGGGAATGAAACTAAATATGGTCTCGTATGGAGAAATATTAATTCTAGGTAGAATAGGGAAGTACATTCAATGTTTCTTACAAAAAGAGAATATCCTAATCACAACATATTCTATAGTGATAGATCTAAAATTCAAAAAGGTCTCAAGGAAATGAGAGATGTGATGGATCGTTTCAAGGGGATATTCCTGGATATCATAATCCAAGACAATATCAATATGTAGTGGGATTTGCATCAGAATTCGATTAGATCCTTTGCATTTAGATCAGCAAATGACTTAGGGACAAAAAAATGGCACGGTAAGATTTCATTTGTAAGTTCTTTAATGATAATTTTTTAGTTTTTCTAAATCTAGTTTCTCATAGAAAAATTGCAATCTCTATTCTCCTTGTAACAACTCTCTAGTGGATAGATTGTCACGTTGACACACTAGAGCTACAATAATTGCCCATTATTATATTTTGAGTAAGCCTTTCAACATTTCAGGTTATAATGATAATTGGTTAGTGCTTCAGCATTATTGCACCAAGAAGTGCAATATCATGGAGTAGGAGTAGCTAGAAAAGTTGGTATCCATTTTATACGAACTCCACCTGCCCACAAAACAATTGAAACCAAAGTCTATGGATTTGAACCTCTGGTGAAGAAATCCAAACCTGTGGTATCATTTGTGAACAATCCAAATCACGGAAGTGATCTGAATTGACTATAAGGAAGATCAAAATTATGTGACAATGAAGATCATAAATATGTGTTAGAAAATATAACTCTTCTAAATATATGAATTGGGATAGATTTAATGGAAATCTAAGGCATTTTTCTTATGATATCTGAAGCTTACTTGTGAGAAGTGTTTTCTTATTCAAGCTTTCTATGACACTATGATATGTGAATTTCTCCGTGATACAATTTTCTATGGACTAGAAGCTATATGTTTGTAACATCATATCTATTAATAAGACTCTAGAGCGAATCTCTATGACACATCAAATTCGATTACTAATCAGGGTACTATGATACATCTACTTAAAAGTAGAATAAATCAAAGGTTTGTGGAAAAAAAATTAAGGCACGTAAGGAAGTATCTGAGGAATATTGTGAGGCATATAATACACAAAGACTGAATGTGATGCAACTTCTATTATATATATGATGTGAATATTTCATGAATATGATAATGTAATTTAAAACTAAACTCCTATGAACTTGTAATGTGAATCTTTCTGCCAATATAGATTCCCTAGGACATTAGTTATTTGTCATACTTCTCTATATGGTGGTGATTTGAGTTCTAGTGGATATCTCCTCAGGTATCTTTCTCTGTAATTAAGCTAGCAATGATACTAAGCTTCATCTATATAAATTCAAGTGACCCTTCAAGAACAACAACTCTTCAAGGATTGATCAAGTTTTGGAAAGGAATCTATCTAAGATACAAGCTACTAAAGGAATTTGAATTTTTAAGGATTTCATCTCTTTCTCTATACGACAAAAGTCTCGAGGAGCCTAATTTCAAAACTATAATTAATTATAATATATGAGAGCATATGGGACCATCTAAATGTATAACAATTATAATAACATGAACGATAATAATGGTTGTAAGTTTCAATATATATATATATATATTAAATATATTAATTATATATATATATATATATATATATATATATATATATATGAAGGACCCAAAAAATAAAATTAAAATGAGAAATTCTAGCTTTGGCCAATGTTTGGTCCTTGAAATAAACTAAAGAACATATAAAAAAAAAATCATTCACAGAAAGTTCTAAGGAGGGTGTCATTAAAACAATCAATAGATATGTGTAACCTCTCATTTTCATAGATATGGTATTTTCATCCCAAGAAGAATCAACAAGATCAATGAGGATAGGAATGTAAAGGAACAAAGGACACTTGTATGACGCATAGCAAAGAAGAAAATTAAGATGAGTCCCTTTTCGCAACCAAATCTATAAGGAAGAGTGATGAAATGGGAGTAAGGAAAGAAAATTTAAAAGCTAGAATTTGAAAGTATGGGAAGGTGCCAAGGATTTTACTTGAGAGAAAAATGTTGGATTAAACCCTCAGACTCCATCTAAAAGCCATAACTCCAAAAGAAATGTAGATAAGCCAAGACACGATGGTTTCTACTGATGCTAAATGTCGAACCTCAATGACTTTATAAGAGGAAAAAAATTACAGGTTATAAGCCATTATAGTAGGAAACAAAGAAAACATTATGGAAAAAAGAGAACCCTATTGAAGATATGTAGTGAAAGTGGGCAATGGTTTACCACTTAAAATCGGTCAAATCAGCTGCATGTAGGAGGAATTCTCCAATCATAGGCAAGAAAAATAGAGACCCAAATGTCTCAAAAGACAATCAAACACTTGTAATTGTAACTTGACAAAGTCATGGTTCAATCCTCTGCAAAAAGAAACACATTTTATGGTGAAAATACTCATAACCAAATGCAAATGAGTAAAAGAAAATACCAACACAATTTGTTGGATCATTCAACAACCATATCGGTTATATCACCGTGGATCATCACAACTGTTGAACATGGTCACCATGTGAATAGAGTGTGTTGGCTCATGGAATGATGAACATGTGGAAGAAGTCACATAAGTCGAAAGTCCCTAGGACATTACACTGAAAGGTGATAAATGTATATGTATCGACCCCTAAGAATATGCACTTATAAACATTTTTATAGTAAAAAGACGAAGGGTTGGAATGGGTGTGTAGTTTTACATAGTGTAAAGTGTTGCATAGACTTACTTCTTACAAATAATGATTTCACTAATTGAATGTGTATGTCTAATATAGAGTCTAAGAAGAAAGGTGAATATTTATACATTTCCATGGTAGATTTAAGAGGGAAATTCATTATTAACAGGTAACATAGATGACTTATAAAACAAAGGGAATGAGACTAGGATAAAGAGTAAAAATTTAACCATTGTTGTCTAGAATTTAATAAAAATATGGGTTAGTAGTTAAAATTATATCAAAAAACATATAATCCAGGTTGAGAAAGATTTAATGTCGAATTTCATTTATGTTAGAAGGAAAAAAAATATTGTACATAATTAAAATGAATACCATGAATCACTCATTCACATTATTATAGTACCTTTTAGATAGTCATACTTTTGGTCATGGACTAAATTAGTAGTTCACATTAGTCACTTTTAGTTGTATTATTTATTAGCTAGTTGTATATTTTAACTTGGAACTCAATTAGTCATTTATGTAGTCTTTTTTAGTTGGGTCACTTAATATTGTTCATTTTTTGTCATATTTCACTTGGAAAGCCTACAATGACTAACATTTTTAGTCACCCAATCACTAATTTGTCATTTTCTACTAGTGCATTATCACTTGTAAGTTTAAATTATTCACACAATTAAAATGACTAACATAAACAATTGATTCCTATTATTGTAGTACTTGTTAGGTAGTCATATGTTTGTTCCTAGACTAAATTAGTCATTCGTTTTAGTCATTATTATTTGTATTACTTATTAACTAGTCATATATTTCAACATGGGACTAAATTAGTCATTTATTTTAGACACTTCTAGTTGGGTCAATTATGATTGCTCATTTTTTGTAGTACTTCACCTAGAAAAGTTGCAGTGACTAACATTTTTAGTCACCTGTTCTCTAATTTCATCATTTTCTACTAGTGATCATCAGAAGCGATTGACACTGGATTATCTACTTGAGTCCCTGGAGGGAAAGGGGGGGCCTATGAACATCTAACATGTTTCTCAAACTGAGGAAACCATGTTTCCAGCTTCTTGATCTTCTCTACTAGGAAAGTTTTTCCCCGCCAAACCACCATAATCCTTTCTCTGACATGGCATGGAAGGTAATGTAGTTGGTTTAGAATGGCCATGAAAACCTTGATCACTTCCTTTCATGTTCTATCGTATGCTTCCAAATGATCCAGAATTGATTGAAGAAAATTGTGTTGAGTAGCAAAGTGGTCTTATCGGCAACATTTGTATGGCCTGGAAGACTTGCACTCCCATGCCTACAACTCTAACCTTGCATGCCTGATCCACCACCATGATTCACACTCCCATTCCTGCCACTGCGAGATGCACATCCACCCAACATGGAATGTGCACCTCCTATGCCACCTTGAGCATTAGGCGATGCCCTTTTCACACCATCAACAACACGTCCTCCCTGCTTAAGTCTTGCAACAAACCTCTCCCCTAGCATCAACTTTAACTCACTTCCTGATCCACCTCGATTAGACAAGTCAATCATGCACGGGGGTTTGGAGTGAGAGCTCCATGGTACAAGTGACATGGCGAATTCCCAAGAAGACACCCTGAATACGAGACCTACTGCATTGCTCACAACCTCATCACAATTTGTGGGCTAAAGAAATCCTAATGCCAACTTTGAATAAAATGGAAAGAACCTCCTCATCAGGAACTGACAGCCACCACACACCAGCGAGGAGGGACACAATGTTGGCCACAACTAAATTTCGTGACATCTAAACCAATTCCTCTTCCATTCCATGTCATGGGAAGTACCTGGAAGAAGAGTCGCGGGTGGAATGAATTCACCAAAAAGTGTAGTGCCCTAAGAGCCTAACAAGAACAGAGTAAAAACTAGAGAAAACATCACCAAAACCCTCGATGTCCTTCGAGACCAAATTAAAGTTACCCAACTAAACAAACTACTAGCCAAAAAAATTTCGATGCTCAAAACAAACCATCAAAAAGCCTCACTACCTTTGTTTCCAACTATTTTCCTCTATGAGGCCCAAGATATTATACCCCAACATCCATGCATCTTATAAGACTAGGAAAAAACTAGAGAGAGGAGGATGACCAAAAAACTCACCACAGAAAAAACTCTTGGGCACTACCCCAATCACAGAGAACAAACAGAGGAATATCCACTGAGCACTGCAAGAATGGACACCAAGTCCAACCACCTTATCATGAAAATTTCCCATAGCTCGCAAATGGAGGTGATGAACTAAGCACACACTATTAAAATTGAAGATTTTATTATCCATCCACAATGGAGGAGATACCAATGTCATTTTATCCACCACTCGAAGACTACTCGAGGGCCAAAGAACCCAACCAAGTTACAACTTCATGACCAAATTCTACTAGCCTCCACACTTCCAACCCAATATAACCTACAACAACCCAAACACACCTTACCTTACCAGAACACCTTTGTGCATACCTTTCACCTTATGCCTTGTGTAATAGGATGTCAGGTTATATGTCCTCCTCCCCATCTGTTGTATATGACCCTTCATTTCCCATGCGTCGAGCATGTCTCAGATACCAACACCCCCATCAAGGAAAATAATTTTGTATTTTATATATATATATATATATATATATAAATATAACTAACATTAATTACATTTTTCTTTAATTATATCTATAATGTATTTTATAACAATAATATTTCCCTTTATTATAGATATTTTTAGATGTATCTCATGGTTAACCCTTAAATTAGATCATGTGATTTGAATGTGGTTAATATTTACATTATTTTCATATTCATTTTTTTCAAAAGGGGTGTGAGTTTGATTAATGACTTAATTTATTTAGAGGTTAAATTTAATGGGTAGAATGGGGAAAATATATTTTTAAATTCAATATAATGTTACTAATCATAGGGTGAGGATCTAGGTGGAATAGAATTTGCATAGATAGTTCAATTTTGAGAGGATTAAATTGGGCTACAATCGACATAGATATGAGAATATTTGGAGCAACCAAACCTACTAAGTTACGACCCAAGTTTGTAGCTGATTGAGTTATATTATAAGGAATAGCATATCAAGAATGCACAGGGTTTTTTGGAGTACTCTCATGGGACAAGAAGGCTCCTTCAGCATCCATTCCATTACACTTAGGCTCCTATAAGTTGAAAGACATGATAAAATACAGAGAGGAATCTAATTCCATAACATTATTTTATGTTGGGGATATAACATTCCCCAGATACACATCCAATTCTTTGGTAAAAGATCATTACAATTCATTCAAATACAGGTGGAACCATCAACCAAAGACATGGGTTGAGAAATAAAAATCGAAAAGTTTCTTGAAATTCTTAGACATTTTTTTGAGACGAGTTATAATTATACCTCTGAAGTGGAAAATGAGAAATCCCAAGTTAAAAACAAGTAATTTCTAAGAATCAAGCTACACAATAAGAAAAATATGAAATTTCATGATAGGAGAATCTAAAACTAGAGGAAGAATTAGCTTGGAGCTAGGTTGAAACAAAATCCCTTACGAAGAATCAAGCCACCAAGTGGGAAGTATCTAGAGGTAAATGGTAGGAAAATATGAAATGGGAGGAAGAAGCAACCAATATAGCGAAGGAAATTGATCTTGAGAAGAAGGAAGAGGGAGAAAGAATGAAAAAAAATAAGAGGAACAAAGGAGACAAACAAGGGACAAAGAAAGGAAGAGAAAAGAAAAAGAAGTTGAAAACAAATATAATGAAGAATCCCTCAATGCCTAACATGAAGCACAATCATAATATTTCCACTAGATCTTAAACTAATGCAGTTTAACTAGAAACTCCTACCATCATAGGTGGTCACTTATTGGTTACCGAGATGGAAATCATATCGGTAAGTAAGAGGGAATGGATTAACCTATGAAGATATAGATATGATCAGACCTTGAAAAGGATAGTTGGTCAGAAGGGGAATACCTTGTCAACTACCCATATGCCTCTAGTATTAGTCATTGTAAAAAGGATTGTTGTGCCAAAAACAAAAAAGTAACCACTTTCTATGGAATTAGGAGGCACATGATTATGCCAATTCACTATGAGAAATGTTAAAGATATCCTTGAATAGATAAATATGAATGAAAAGGAAATATCATATCTAGAGTATTAAGTCATGCTATTAAAGGATAATAATAGAAATATGGAGTAGGAGGGAATTAACATGGAGTTTTACAAGTATTGTGCATCTCATTTACATGAATCCTATAATACCATGTTCAAAAAAGTCTACCCATGCACCCAGTAGCTTTAGAACGTATCCACCATGATCTTTCCAATTTTAGAATTCGTTAACAAAAGAGGAACTCAACTTCAAGGAGTATGGAATGTCGTGAACTGGCTAGGGAAATGGATTAAGGAATACACATAGTGTCGATTGCATGTCCCTAGGATTAGTGAAGAAGAATCAATATTTTAATCCATCACTTTCAACGGGGCACTTAAAACCTAGGATATAATAGAAAATGATATCTCCAAGTCTTTAGGTCAATACCAACTATGTTATTCCTTAGTTAAGACATTGATCAAGATGAAGAAGTTTTAAACCAATACGACCTAGGGAGAATCTTCGCTAAATGAAGTATATAGGGAGATGGAAGAGATTTTAACTTCTAGAGAAACTTCCTTTATTGTTTTCATCATCAAGCTAAAAAAATAAAATGTTAAGAAACACATTATGGAGCCCTCAAAGCATGAAATGATTGTGAATTCCTTCATGGTAACATTGAAGAAATATATATCTGCTCCCTTGTAGACTACATAATAATACCATGTCATCATGGAAGGGTTGCTACCTAGTAGGATTAAGATGATTTTCCCTTATTATGAGATATAGGCAGCCCATATTCATGAAGTCAGGGGGATCCTTATCGAATATCCATTCAAATTTTAGCGATTGAGATTTTCAGTCTCTAAGAGTTTATAAACCAATTTCCTTAATTATATTTTAAAATAATGATAATAAAAAGAGATTGCAACTTCCAAGTCGAAGTCTAACAATCCCTAGAGGAAGTTACTGATGTAATCATTAAATGGTGCAAAAAACCTAGTGATATGGATTTTCCAGTTCCTAAACAAACTTAGTTTTGAAATTTTGATATTTTTTAGAAAGAAATCATAACTTAAAATCTAGCATCTAAGAAGTTGGTATACTATATATCTAAGGACATATAATATTGAGATGCCTCAGAAGACCATTGCTAGAATTGTGACTCAACATACATTGTGAATGCTTTAAAATAATGTCAAGTATTTTCATTTGTGTGTACACTGAGTGATATTCATTATTATTAGTTAATGGACTATTATGTGAACTAGATATCTCTTTGTCACATTGTTACTACTTATTTACTGTCACTTTCTTTGATGAGGGGATGTTAGAATAGAGACTTACTATGTTTTTTTTTTCCAAAAAGTTATATATTCCTATTCTAGGAAATCAAATAATTATTTATCGATTCATTTATTGTCATGTTTAGTAGTTCGTATCTTCTTATCCTCATCTGTATTTAAAAATTTATGTAGTTTATAATATTTTTATTCCCACAATTAGACAGTTTTAGCTTAGTTTGCATGTCTCATTCTACTATGAAAATTAAGTATCTCATAGAATTCAAGATTTCAAGCATGGTTATTGCGCTAGAATCTAGATGGGTCCTTTATCCAAAAAACATCTAAGGTCTAATTAGGACCACATTATGGAGATGACGCCTGTGTTTTTCTTCGTTTCTCTTATCCTTGTCAATAGCATCGAATGGCCCATCATGGAATAATAGTAGTGTATGTCATTCAATGTAATATGGAATAGGGTCATTATAGTAGTTAGTATTGAATCACTCATGCGATAAGAATGCCATAAGAATCTCATTGGTTGAGTACTACAAAAATTATTAATTGATGCAATGTGAACGATTTTTGGTTATTATTAGGAAAAAAAGTGAATATGTGAATGGAAAAAGGTTTGAGTTGGCTGATAGAAATAGTACACAAAGAATACCAATTTGGAAAAAGGATAAACACTTAGTATATTTCAAGAAGAATTTTTAATGAGAAAAAAGGAATAAAAATATGGAGTATAGCATGATGAAGATTGGTTAATAAAAAAGTAATAATAATATGATTTGATTCTCAAGGTTAAAGAATACGAATGAAGAACATATTCTTCTTAGTTTATAAATGATAAAATGGGTACAAGATATTAACTATGTGTAGAAGATATCCATATGACCAACACCTTTCTATGTTGGAGGAAGTAAGCCATGAGTAATAGGAAAGGGAATACATTTAAATAGGCATATCTTACTGCATGAAATTTAGATAGTAATGGAAAGGGTCTAATCCTATTTTGTTATGAATATTAGTCTTACTTTGTATTTATGTTCTATTTCCTTTTTCTTTTAGGTATCTTAGATTAGATTAGCATGGAATGCCTTAAGTTCAACATTGGATTGGAAGGTTAGGTACATGATTAAGAATTGGGGATGAACATAGTATATCTAAAGAAGTATTGCTATTTTATATATTTAGTAATTGGTTTTGTTATTTGAATGTGGACATATCATCTCTAATAAATTCATGTTGTTGTTGTTATACAGGGGCATCTTGTATTATTATAAATATATGTATTTGATTTTTTTAAGTCTAAAAAATGTCTAGAGAATAATAGATTATGCAAAATTATAGAAATTATATGTAATCAAACTAATTATATATTTTAGGATATCATTAAGGGAAACACCGAAAATTGAGAGGATTCCTCTAAATTTTCTCCAAGTTTATAGGATAGGAATATCTCTTAGAATTTTGAGATCTTTTGTCCCTATAGAATAAATAGGGATGTATTGCAAATAAGGAAAGTATCAAGGTTCATAACTAAATAAAAATCTGTTTTGAGTAATTGGTGGTTTTTTGTTTTAATTTTGATTGCTTGTATATGATTTTCATAGCAAAGAACCAAGTGAGATGTTACAAAATTCTATTTGCAAAAGGATCAATATCTACATATAAATATACCTACAATTTTTAACATGGAGGAGGGACACCTTAATATAGAGTTTCATGTGAGGAGATGAAACTTGAGGAAAAATTGGTATTACATCAGAATGAAATGGAGGAATGAACATCTAGACGAATTTCCATTCAAACTTGATGCATATAATTGT
Organism: Pinus taeda; assembly: GCA_000404065.3. Taxonomy (NCBI): domain Eukaryota; kingdom Viridiplantae; phylum Streptophyta; class Pinopsida; order Pinales; family Pinaceae; genus Pinus; species Pinus taeda. The sequence continues at coordinate 93,298 of APFE031448221.1, read as the reverse complement.
TACATGGATTAACTTGCAAGGGCATCAGAGTTTAGTAGTATTGTTGATTGTTGGAGTTGATTGTGACTATATAAGGAGTGCATAATAGTTATGTTTTGAAGGATCAAAATAGTGTGGAACTGGCATGTATGTTACATGAATAAGACTTGGCTATACATACAAGTGGATACTTCTATAATTTGTTGGTAGAAAAGCTCAATTGAATGTCACATTGAATTATTCCAAATATGTGTATGATAATCGTATTAACAAGGCCTCAAAGAGTCAAGTCCCTGAATATACCCATGATGTCGTCCAAGCTATGAGAAAACACAATTGTTTCCTTAAAACTACTTTACAAAGTTTTTTTGTTACTGATAGAAAAGCTTGGGATGCAGGACGATGCACTGACACAAGTGGTTGTAACATGTGCAGAAGTTTGTATGGAGCATATCAAAGAGGCATATGTTAGGAGGAAAAAAATGAATTTGGAACATGCAATAGATTATAAAACATCTAGATACTATCAATATTTTTTTCTAACATTAATAGGAGGATTATGTTTAAGATCACTCATCCCATTGGAATCTTTCAAAAATGTGTGACTAGAATGAAGATCTTTAGAATCTTAATAATTCTAGGCACACAATGTGTGGGAACCTATTTTTTTTAGTAGTTTGAAATTTGTCTTAACTCGCTATATCATAAGCATGCATCTCTGATGCTTGGTAATCTCATTATAGGATTATAAGTATACATTTTCATTTAAAATAATTTTTATTGTTGAATTGATTCTGAAAATAATTTATCATGAGCAATTCTCTTTAAGGAAAATTATGCAAAAAATGTGGCACACAAAGCTATATGACATGGAATAGGTCAAGGATAACTAGATGCTAACCAAATCTTACTCAAATAATTAGTAAGAATATTAACAAGATTACATGAAATGTCGACATCACAAAGGATAGGATCCAACATTAGCAACATAAATAATAGAGAAGAGTCCTTAGAATGAGAAGAATCCAAAGATAGAGAAGAAAATAAAGCAAAAATAATGATTAATATATTACATGATTGGGAAACAAACCAAGATTGGAAATACCTATGTATGAAGGAAACTTAAATGTTGAAGAATTTATCGATTGGATCAACACCATGGATAAATATTTTGGATATGAGCATGCATTTAAGGAGGAGTAGACGAAAATTGTAGTGACCAGATTGAAGGGACATGCCTCCTTATGGTGGGAAACATTCAAGAAGAGTGAAAGAATAAAGGAAAGTAGAATATTACCAACCAGGACTAGATGGTAGAAAAATTGTAAAGTAAATTTATACACTAAGATTACCAACTAACTCTGTTTACAGAAATGCAAAACCTCAAGAAGATACCAATGTCTATAAAATAATGTATAATTTTTTTTATAAGATAACAATAACCTTCAATATAACCTTAGTATGTTAGGCTGAAATATTTTCTTGAGAGATACCATTAATTGGAGGGATATCTATATTAAAACACAATTGAGTCATTTTACTAGTCAAAATTATGAAATGAGCCAATTATGCTAAAAAATTGTATATTATTTTGTAGCACATAGTCGTCTTTGGTTAAAAAATATGAAATGAGTCAACTCTAGGCAAAATTATATATTTCTTTCTAGCAAATATGTACAGGAATTGAGAGGTTACTAACATTGTGTTTGGTGGTGCAATGATCATTCAAGGATTTCCCATATTTCAATAGGTATGCGATGGTTTCCTAAGATTATTTCTTTATTATAAACCTTTGCGATTTATGCGATACTTATTTTTCAACTCTATCTTTTAAAATGTTAAACTAAGTTGTTGTTGTTGTTGTTTTTTTTTTTTAACTAAATAATGATGTAGAAGGGCATAACAAAAACCAATATATACTTTTAGAGTAGAAAGTAAAAAATAGATTGTGGACAAAATTGAAAGTATTATCTCTACATCACTTCAATTGCATTTTAATTCTTACTATGAGAAGAATTAATTATTTAAATATTTTTTCACTTATATGTAAAATAAATATTATATGATAACATTAATAATGTTAATTTAAAGAAAAACCATTAACATTATATGAATAAAACTTAAAATATCAATTTCATACTATTGATATAGTTATTCAAAATAAAACAATATAAGATAAGTTCCTTTGGTATCATAATTCAATGTTTCTTATGGTTATAATTAGTATGTTACTAAACCACAAGCTCCTCCATCCGATATTATGGTTGGAGTAAACGATTTGAAAAACCATTTTTATACTCTAAGAAATTAAAGTAACTTAGTATTTGGATAAGTATTGTTTACGCCATAAGGTGTTCCCTCTTAGAAGAACTCCCCTCCCATGCCACCTATAACTTTTTGTACCTTTGATTTATGTGTTAGATGATGGAAATAGCCTTTGCCATAAGTTTGAAAACTAGTGTGAGTGCACTACAATTCATTATGTGATAGTTAATTTTTTTTATATGATAGTGTGATAGCATTAGAGTACCAATATCAATTGACACAAACTAGTGTTCACCAGGCATCCTTAGATAGATGATAAACTCTCAGAGTGTGGAAACAAATCTCTTGTTTTCAACAATAATGGTTGTACTATTTTCGACTCGAGTGAAATTTTGTGCTCATGGGATCACTGCAAGAACAATGTGAGGGATAAGTGGGTCTGGTGTTGGGGTCTTGCACTGTATATGTTTAAAAGAGCGCCAAATAATTTCAATTTTTTTGCTCTGGTGGTTGGGGATTATTTTAAATACAATGTCTCGGCTCAGCTTGTGGGTTGCAAATGGTTTGTTGGGTTGCAGACGGTTTGTTCAAGATCAAACTATCCTACAAAATTTTCAATGGTTGTAGTTCCTAGAATTTGAAAAGCTTGACAATGTAAGGATGGATCTTATTAATATTCATCATCGTCTCCATTGTATGAGAGTATTTTCCAAAGGTATTTAAAGGTATGTGTGTCATATAGCCATGAGTGCTCAATCACAATGTATTAGTCTTTGGATTGTACTTTGGCCTGTGATTGGAAGGCACCAATCTCGTTCCTTCTAGATCGGAAGAAGGAATCACATGTGCATGTAGATGCTAACATAATAGTGATAGGCACCATTAAAACTGCGCGAGGAAGTGGATAACCCCATACATTTTTCCAGTAGGCAGGAAGAATGTGGTGACAGAACAAGAGGTAGTAAAGTACCTGATCAACCAATAGGGTAGGATATTATCCTAATGTTATGCTAGGAGTTCTCATTTAGGGTGGTGGTTAAGTTGGGGCACTAGAAAAATGGACTTTTTTTAGGATTGGGGACTTTGGACCACATTGGCATAAGGCCTTTTTAAAAAAAAAGGCACTACTTTCTTCCATATTTTTGGGACATGTAGCCACTTCCATCATTGTTTTTCCTCCATCACTATTTTCTTTAGGTGATGAGCTCTCCATTTAGATTGTATTTTCTTCAGTATATATTTGGATGTGAGTGGACAAGTGATTTCCAATAACATAAAACCTATAATTGTGTGAATACATTGTGGAAATATTATGGTTTCTATAAATTGAATTTTGTTTGGCATCATCACATGGAATACCACACTTTTGCCTCTTTCATTGCGATGGATCATAAACATTCTTCTTTTCAACTCAACATTTCCAAAATGTGTCATCTTGTCATAATTTTGGAGGATGTCTATGCCACCTTTAGAATGATGGATGCACTGAAACCCTTAAAAGAAGCATTAAAGAGGTGGTAGTAGTGGTGAATGAATTTTAGAATAATATTTTATTGCTTCTATAATGCCTCTGCATCAACCAACCTATTTAATAAAAAAATATAGTTATAATGTTGTATGATTAGACAGGATCCATTTGCGACACAACAACTTCTAGAAGATATGAAAGGACTGTACATGGTTCTTTAAAAAACTGTAGGTCGGTGTGAGAGGCGAAGAAGTCTCAAAGGCCGATACACGATCAACGATGTTAGACAAGCTATATGGAGAATAAGAATTCATATATATATTTATGAAAACAAATGTTTTTCTTTCAAAATATTTCTTTGGCCAACTGTATGAATTCATTGATGTGTGGTTAGTTAATTTTCTTTTCCTATGATTATGTTTATGTATGTGTAGTGGGAGGCCTATATCGATTCATATATGAAAGAAGAAAAGTGGATCTCCAGTGGTTGTCTTTCGTCTTTTTAAAAGTACTACGAGAATGGAAAAGTTACTATTGATTATCATGTAATGATATTGAAACCCGCCCTAACATTGGATATTCCCCTTCCTGAACACATTCAGTAGGAAATTGGTTTTCCATTGAAATTCGATACCTTAGCATATGACATCCTATGACTTAAACGTGAAATTGGTTGTTACAAGGTAATGCCTATATAAAACCAAATGGGAATTACATTGAGTGAATGAATTTGAATAGTTTTGATTATGCTGACAATGGCATGGTGAATGCAGGAAAACAAGGCTCATGGAGAAGGAGCTTCATGTATATCATGTTATATGAAAGAGAACCCTTGATTGACAGAAGAAGATGTTGTTAATCATATCAATTCCATGACCATTGAATTAATTAGAGAATTAAATTGGGAGTTTATCAAACTAAACAACAATGCTTATATCTCTTCCAATAAACATAGTTTTGACATGACCGGAGCTCTCCATCACAGCTACATATACGGAGATGGGTACAACGTCGCCAATAATAAAATGAAGAATTTGGTCATGATAAATTTCCTTGAGCCTGTGCCTATGTAACCACACATGAAATCAAGGGATAACTTTATGTTGTTTATTACCGACTATTGTTTCACATAGGAACATTAATCGTCAGATTGTTGAAAATGTAACAACATTTGTTTTCTCGATGAAAGTTTGTCAATTTTTTTTTCTTGGAAATAAATTTAAAAAAAACTCTATGTGGTTCACTGCCTTATTTTATTATGGATACGATATTCAATATTAACATAAGTCGATAAGTTTCGTGTTTACAATCTTATAATGGGAAAATACTTTTGATTCATATGTGAATCTTATATTTAATACTTACGAGAATGTTGAATATCATTCCACATATATATTTGAATCTATATATATATAATGTAATTCAGTATCTCCATTTTGTTGATGGGAAAGTCCTCTGAACTCATGTAGATGATATAAGACTATAGTTGTGTGAATATCGTTGCACATAACTCTGAACTTTTGAAAATGTTGAGTGTTGTTACACATAACTTTAAATCTTCTTGTAGAACTAGTCTATTAAACTAATTTAAATTTTTGATATAATTACAAAATTATTTGACATAATACTTAGCAACAAAATTGTTTGACTCCTTGTTATTTTTTTAGGTTTTTCTGAATATTTGATTAGAGTAACACAAATTTGATATATTTGATGGAAATTGTTTTTCGTGGAACTTGTGAAAATTTTTGATAGGTCACTTATTTATTTTTCATGACCTTTGTATTAGAACTATTTATTTTCCACAGTCATTGTATTGCATTTATCAGTAACAGTTATATAAAACAATTTAAAAATGGTGAAAATGGTGCAGACCAGACAATTACTTCATAGTGAAATTGAGTAGACAAACATTAAAAAATTGGTTATGCCACTGTAATCATTTAGACTTCAATTTTGTTGGAAATAATACTAGGGGGTGGGGGTGAATCAATACTATCAAGTCAAATAATTTTTTATTTTCAAACTTAGATATATGTTACTTCAGATATGGAAATCAGCATATACACGCAACTGTGTCTACAAAAACTAGCATATATGCAATAATTTAAGGTTTAATTAATCTATTTGATATTTAATTAGTGCATCTGAACTTCATTAACCATAAGGATAGTAAACAGGTGTAGTAAATAAAACAGATAATCACACATATGAACACAAGATATAAGGTGGAAACCCAATGTGGGTGAAAACCACCTGCTCCAATGCTTCTCTTTCTTCCTGTTAATAAGAAACTTCTTTCTACAATATTTCTGTAATGGTGCAATCTTATCCCAATACGCAAGCTTCTACCTGCAGAAGGTTACAACCTTCTCTTGTTCTCCATCTTCTCCTAGAAGGGAGATACAACCCCCTTAGCTCTTGTACTAGCCGATGTACTAGCACGTAGGTGCTAACCTACAGAAGGCTACAACCTTCTCTTTTCTTCCAGGGACCATGTTTCATAAATTTTCAGACTGGATCCATAAGTAACATCAATCAAACATCAAATATATCTGCATCAAGCAATCCCCTTTGCACTAACCAAAACTGACTCAATCAATCACTTCTCAGTAACAGTAACCAAACACCAATCCTAAACCCAGAATACAGCAGCAATAAATAGAAGTAGCTAAATCATATTTTATGAGGCGTACACTACTTCAAGATGAAGAACCTGCGTGCATATGCTTCTGTATTAAGGAAAACTAGCATATATGTTGTTTTTAATTACTGAACCAGCGTGTATACGTGCCTTTGTTGTGCCGAACTTGCGTATAGATCTATAAAAGAAAATTTTCCCTTTTCAAATATTCAAACATCAGTTATACCCATATTATTAGATTTATAGATCAAGTCATGCGCTAAATATAACAGATCAAAATCACACAAAGATACTACTATTGAAGCCTTAAGATCTTGACCCCTCAATAGAACTTATCTTTCTCCTAGTGCTCAGGTTCCTCCTTGACTCAGATCCAGCTATGCACCATAACACAATGACCAGTATTCTAGATCTTTCTCTTCATAAGATATTAAATGCTTAAGTGAATGCCTTTGCCTAATGGTCCCCTTCCCCTTTTTATAATATTAGGCCTTACTCAATACCATGGTACAAAACCACTTAGAACCAATACTTCGGACCGAATACCTGCGTTCAATACTTTGGTCACGATATCATGGTCCAAAACCATAGGTCCAAATACCAGGGACTAAATACCATGGGCTAAAAATGAGTTTTCCCACATGTACACAATTTTTCGTGCATGAAAGTGCGTGCATATGCATACGTGACTTTTGATTGGTGATCCCATGTGTATACATGCCTTGGTTAAGTGGAAACTGCATATATCTCATTTTCCTTTATTCTGAGAGCCTGAACTATGATCTGTCATCTAAGTGAGTTTCCATCAAGGGAAACACCTGTGTCATACTGCCAAACCTATGTCATAATGCCAACAATCTCCCCCTTTAGACTTGATGGAAACCCCAAGTCACTCCAAGTCACTCTCCCCCTTTTTCATCAAGGGCAAAGGGTGATGCTCCCCCTCAGTACATGCTGAAATCTTCGGCCCTGCTGTGTTGTCCATCCTCCCCCTAACTGTAGGCAAGGTCTGCAAAAGGATGTTCTACAAGAAAGACCATGACTCTATAAATGACCTTCTCCATGACTCTATAAATGACCTTCTTATCACCAAAGGCTCATACATACATCCATCTCCCAACCAAGTGGGAATATACCAATATTGACCAATCCACCCAACCATGTGGGGATACACCAAAAGTTTACACATGATAAAACAAGAACATTACATCATCCATCACAACCATAGTGGGGAAACTAAAATAGACTATTACATGACCTTGATAATAAAAGAAATACATGACATATAGACTAAATATCTAAAACAATACTATGATAGTCATCAACAGAATCTATCAATCATCATCCAGATCAGCAACCATGATATCCCTCCACAGTTGTTCCTCCTAAATCAAAGTCAATTGTGAAGTAGTACCAAGATCTTCTAAGATAATTCCAACAATGCATTATTAGAATTAAATGCTCACCCTAAACCTGTGCCAGATGGTCTCTGTCAGACCTACATCAGACTCTTTGCATCCTCAGTCTGGCCTACTGATATTCTGCAAATCAACATATACGCGACTGTATCCATAGAAACTGGCATATGTACGCGGATGCTCCTCATGAAACTCGCTTACAACCACTTTTCTCTAAAACAGATAAGTTTCAACAACATGATGATGCATCAACTACTCCCAGCTTTTGTCTGAGGTATGCAAATGCTTCCCTAGGCAGTGGTTTGGTGAATATATCAGCAACCTGTTCCTTGGAGGGAACATACTCCAATTTGACCTTTTGTTCAAGCACTTGTTCTGGGAGAAAATGATATTTGATAGGTATGTGCTTGGTCTTTGAATGCATGACTGGATCCTTTGAAATATTGATTGCACTTGTATTATCACATAAAATAGATATAGGTGGAGAACAAGTGATTTGAAAGTATTGCAAATTTTACATCATCCAAAAGAGTTGTGTGCAGCAAGATGCAACAGCCACATATTATGCTTCAGCTGTAGATAATGCAATTGAAATTTGTTTCTTGCTGAACAAAGATACTAATCTAGAACCGATAAAGAATGCATCACCACTAGTGTTTTTTCTGTCATCGACGCTTCCTACCCAATCTGCATATGTATATGCATGAAGTGTGAGATCTGTATCTCTAGGATACCATAAGCCATAATTTTGTGTTCCTTGAAAATATTTGAAAATCCTTTTAACTGCCTAAAGGTGTGCTTCTTTTGGATTTGCCTGGAATCTTCCAACTATTCCTATTGCATGCATGATGTCTAGTCGGGTACCTGTCTAATAGGGCAAACTACCAATCATGGATCTATAGGTTGGTTGATGTATTGTTGCTAAATCATCATTTGTGCTGAGGCTGCATCCTATTACCATAGGGGTAAATACTGGTTTCGAATCTTCCATGCCATATTTCTTCAATATTTGCTTGAGGTACTTGGTTTGTGATAGAAAGATACCATCTTTATTTCGTTGGACTTGTAAACCAAGAAAATATGTCAGCTCACTAAGAAGCGACATTTCAAATTCTTTTTGCATCACCAAAGAAAAGTTTTAACTCATGGCTTCTTCATTGCTACCAAAGATGATATCATCAACATACCCAACAAGTATTAGCAATTTATCATTATCCATTTTTATATATAGATTGTTATCTGCTGATCCTTTTGAAAAACCTTGTTGATAGAGGTATTTGTCCAGACAATAGTACCAAGACCTTAGATCCTATTTAAGACCATAGAGTGCCTTCTTAAGTTTGCATACATGTTTTGGATCATTTCCAAGGGTGAATCCATCTTGTTGTTCAATATACACTTCTTCTTCTAAGTCTCCATTTAAAAAGGCATATTTCACATCCATTTGATATACTTTGAACTTCTGAAAGCTAGAAAGAGTAAGGAACATCCTTATGGCTTCAAGTCTAACAACTAGTGCAAAAGTTTCTTCAAAGTCTATACCTTCTTGTTCAGCATACCCTTTACAGACAAGTCTGGCCTTGTTTCTAATAACATCTCCATTTTTGTTTAGCTTGTTTTTGAATATCTATTTAGTCCCTAAGATATTATTATCATTAGGTCTAGGAACCAATTCCCAAGTGTTATTCTTTTCAATCTTCTCAAGTCCTTCATTCATGGCCTTGACCTAGAATTCATCTTTGCATGCTTCACTTACACTTCATGGTTCAACAGAGGAGAGCAATGCTAGATATCTTGAAGCTTCTTTTATAGTTCTCCTTGTTTGAACACCTGCCTCTTTCTGCCCCAAAATTTGAGTCTCTGGATGCTTCTTCTAAACATATCTGGATGGATTCTTTTCTTCTATTCTTATCTACTCTTCTGGTGCCTCATAAGTTTCTTCTTTAGCATTATTCTGATCTGATGTAGAAGGATAGTCCTCTTTGTCTTCAAAATCTTCAGTTTTTATCTGTTTTGAATTGTTTCCTTCTTCATCAACCACCACATCAATACTTTCAACAAATTTTCCAATTCTTTTATTGTAACACTTATATCCTTTACTCCTGGAAGAGTAACCAAGGAGAATGCCTTCATCTTATCTAGGTTTAAACTTGCCAAGGTTTTCATCAATCTTTTTGATGTAACATTTGCTTCCAAAAACCTTCAAGTATTTTACTGTAGGAGTCTTACCATACCAAAGTTCATGAGGAGTTTGAGCGTTGTTTACCTGAACATTTGTTTTGTGGAGAACATTAATGGTAGCAAATGCAACTTCACCCCAGAAGGTTGCAGGTGTTCCAGATTCATCAAACATAGCACGAGCCATCTGTTGAACTGTTATGTTCATCCTTTCCATTACTCCATTTTGATGAGGAGTACTTGCAGTAGAGAAGTCCCTTCTTATTCCATGTTCTTCACAAAAGTCAAAAAATTCATCCAAGGTAAATTCCCCCCCTCGATCAGACCTAAGGCATTTGATTCTGCAATCTAATTCATTTTCAACCAAAGGTTTGAAAGCTTTGAACTTTTTGAAAGCTTCGTCTTTATCTTTCAGAAGTCCTATCCAACACATCCTGGAAAATTCTTCAATGAACAATATAAAGTATTCTTCTTGTTGAGGTGACTTTTTCCTTGATGGACCACATAAAGCAGTATGGAAAAGTTCAAGTGGCTTACTAGCTGATCCTTCCTTCTTGGGGAAATTAGTTCTGGTTTGCTTACCAAACTAACATGATTTTCATATTGTATTGTCTATAATTCTGATGTCAGGGAGATCACGAACCGCTTAATATTTGCATGCTTTCCTTATTTGAGAGAAGCTTAGATGCCCTAATCTTCTATGCCATAGCCAGTGTTCATCATTCTTCCTTAGATAGCATGGTTTTTGTCGTCCCTTGAGTATGTATAAATTATTTGGAGTTCTTATGCCTTTCATCAATGTTTCTCCTGTATCAAGCTCACAAAAAATACATCCATTTGATCGAAATATTACCTCATTTCCTTGATCACACATTTGGATAACACTTAATAGATTATGCTTTAAGCCATCAACATACATAACATTTCCATCTTTGACCTTTTCTTTCAAAAGAACAAAACCTTTACCTTTTATGAGTGCAGGTGTGTCATTCCGAATGAGACCTTCCTTTCCTTTTCTTAGGCACTATATGACTGAAGTTTTTCTTTATCACCTATCATATGTTTCAGACATCCATTGTCGATGTACCACTGATTTTCTTGTCCTTCCGCATATAATTCTATACCATATCTTTCTGGTTGCAGTTCTTTCTTTCTCCATGTTTTGGGACCCAATGAAGGTTTCTCCTTTTGCCAAAACTTACTCCTGCATTTAGAATCTTCATGACCAAAGTTGTTACAAATAGAGCATTCTATTTCATTTTCAAGAGCAGAAAAGTTATTGTAAGTCCTCTTCATGATCCCAGTGATGCTCCTTTGATTTCGTGCTTCTCGAGTCATGATGGTCTTGTAGGCAACACATTGAGTAGCTTTGTCTCCAAAGTTATGACATGAAAAACATTGGCGATTAAAGAAATTCCCGGGATTATCAAATCTACCATCCAGGTGATTGTAGTTTCCATTCATTCTTGAGGCAAATTGAGAATGATTTACCTGTGGTTAGTTGTAGCTTCTATTCATCCTTGAAGTATATTGACCCTTATTTACTTGGTGATCTGTTTTATGCCTTTGCCGACGATTTTCCACTTGTTCACTTCTCCTTGCTGCATCAAGGTAACTTTTGGAGGTCGATGGCTTCTGTGCTTGAGATGCTTCTTTAGTATATCCAAGACTTGTCTTGATTAGAGGAGAACGCTGGACTTTGACAATTTCATCTAAAGTTTCATATCCTTTAGCAAATCTAAGATTAAGAGCTTTTGTTTTCTAAATATCTTTTCTAAGTCCCACAATTTCACATTCTAACTTTTCATTGTGTTTTTACCTTTCAACAAGTTGGAATGTCAGAGTATCTATGATCATATTCTTTTCTTCTAAACAAATTTTAAGTATAGAAATTTCTTCATAGAGATCATATTCATCTATAGCATCCAAGAAATCATCATCTTCAAAAGACATCAAAAGTCTATAATCATTACCATGTTCATCTTCAGCACTATTTGAAAGTCCATCGTTGTCTTCATGTGTATAATAGCTCTTTCTACTTACATTTTATATTCAGTTCCATCTAACTGGTTCCTTAACTTTATCAAGCCTATCTTTATGAGGACATTTGGCTGCATAGTGACTGACTCTCCCACAAGCGAAACATTTGAAAGGTAGCTTACCTGTGAATCTTCCAAAACCTCGTTGAAGGTTCTTAACAAAGTTTAATTCTTCCTCTTCTTCTGATATATGCCCTGACTCATTGTATTCTCCTTTTCTTGAAGCTTTGAATGTGGCTTCTCTCATATCTGGTGGTCCCCCTTTTTTCATTTCGAAAGCAGTTAGGATTTCGTGCAGTTGTCACATAGTAATACTCTGAAGATTCTACTTTTCTTCTATGGCAGAAACTTTTGATTCAAACTTAGAAAACAAAGATCTTAGAACTTTTTCAACTAAAGTAACTTCTTTTATTTCTTCACCCAATATTTTCATGCGATTAAAAATCTCATATATATGTAAGAAATAATTAGTGACACTTTCATCATTGTGCATTTTGAGAATTTCATATTGAATTCTGAGAGATTGTAGTTTTGCACATTTTACCTGATCGTCTCCTTCATAACTTAGAATGATCTTGTCCCATATTTCTTTGGTGGTTTTGAGCTGCATAACCTTGACGAATTATGATTGAGATAGACTCCCCAATAGAGTATTGACAATCTTTGCATCTGTTTCATATTGCTTTTTACCAACTGTATCTGTAGGAGTTGCTAATGAGAATGTGTATCCTCCTTCCATGATATCCCGAACTTATGCACCAACATATAGAAGATAGGTTGTGGTCCTTACCTTCCAATAGATGAAGTTTCTCCCATCAAAGATTGGTGGCCTGATGGATGCCTCCTTTTCGTAGTTGCTCATGATGATAGATCTTCCTTTAAGTGATCAAGATTCTTCCGAAGGACCGACTTTAATACCAATTGTTGGAAATAATACTGAGAGGGGGGGTGAATCAGTGTTATCAAGTCAAATAATTTTTCATTTTCAAACTTAGATATACTCTACTTCAGATATGGAAACCAACGTATACACGCAACTGTGTCTACAACAACTAGCGTATATTCAGTAATTTAAGATTTAATTAATCTATTTTATCTTTAATCAGTGCATCCGAACTTCAATAACCATAAGGACAGTAAACAGGTGCAGTAAACAGAACAAATCATCACACATATGAACACAAGATATAAGGTGGAAACCCAATGTGGGTGAAAACCACCTGCTCCAATGCTTCTCTATCTTCTTGTTAATAAGAAACTTGTTTTTTCAATATTTATGTACTAGTGCAGTCTTATCCCAGTATGTAGGCTTCTACCTGCAGGAGGCTACAACCTTATCTCACTCTCTAACTTCTCCTGGAAGGGAGCTACAACCCTCTTAGCTCTTATACTAGCTGATGTACTAGTACATAGGTACTGACCTATAGAAGCCTACAACCTTCTCTTTTCTTCCAGGGACCATGTTTCATAAATTTTCAGATTGGATCCATCAGTAACATCAATCAAACATCAAACATATATGCATCAAGCAATCCCATTTGCACCAACCAAAACTGAATCAATCAATCACTTCTCAGTAACAGTAACTAGACACCAATCCTGAACCCAAAATACTGCAACAATAAACAGAAAAAGCTAAATCATATTTTATAAGACATATGCTACTTCAAGATAAAGATCCTGCATGCATATGCTTCTATATTAAGGCAAACCAGCATATACGTTGTTTTGAATTACTAAACCAATGTGTATACACGCCTTTGTTGTGCCGAACCTGCGTACAGATCTATAAAATACAACTTTCCCTTTTCAAATATTCAAACATCAGTTATACCCAGATTATCAGATTTATAGATCAATTCATGCACCAAATATAACAGATCAAAATCACACAAAGATACTACTATTCAAGCCTTAAGATCTTGACCCCTCAATAGAACTTATCCTTCTCCTAGCGCTCAAGTTACTCCTTGATTTAGATCCAACTATGCACCATAAGCTAATGACCAATATTCTAGATCTTGCTCTTCATAAGATATTCAATGCTTGAGAAAATTCCTTTGCCTAATGATCTCCTTCCCCTTTTTATAGTCTTACGCCTTACTTAATACCATGGTCCCAAACCACTTAGAACCAATACTTGGGACCCAATACCTGAGTTCAATACTTTCGACGCAATACCATGGTCCAAAACCATGGGTTCAAATACTAGGGACTAAATACCATGGACTAAAAATGATTTTTCCCACATGTACGTGATTTTCTGTGCATGAAAGTGCATGCATACACATACGCGACTTTTGATCGGTGATCCCGCGTGTATATGCGCCTTGGTTAAGTGGAAACTACATATATCTCTTTTTCCTTTATTCTGAGAGCCTGAACTGTGATCTATAATTTGAGTGAGTTGCCATCAAGGACAAAACCTGTGTCTTAGTGCTAAACCTGTGTCATAATGCCAATAAATTTGTATGAATAGATTATTCTGCTATAAGCTTTGTAGTACCTTTACTAGCTCTGTGATGATTTTCATTAGCGAGAGTAGCATGTAAGGATGTTGTATTCAATTTTCCTGATTGCTTTTCTTTATTTATTTGCTTTGGTACCCTTACTAGCACTATGATGATTTTCTTTGGCTAGAGCATCGTGTAGGGATGGCATATTCTAATTTTCTTATTGGTTTGTTTATTTTTTTAGTTTTTTTTTTTGTTAAAAAATTGTAGGATTGATTAGACTATTAAATTTGATTTTATAAACTCTCTACAATTTAAGTGTTTAAGGGAATTTTCAGTCCCAAAATTATATATAAAATAAAAAAGTTAATTTAATCTAATAAAAATCAATATTGTATCAAAAAATTTTGCCACATTCTAATAAAAAACTCCAAAATCTCTGATCATTAGACAATTCCTATAGTAAATAGCAGCATTTTTCCAATTAGTGTGCAATATTTTTTTTCAACAGCTTTTAAAATTTATGGATGACGATATCTTATATTAAAAATCTATTCGCTTTGGTTGCACAACACAAGTTTTAAATGTTTCATACAAGCTTTTGATAAGTCCTCAAGTCCGCATACCATTACAAAAAGATATATAATTTTCTTGTAGGACTAGTCTTAAAATTAAATGGGTACACTTTATGTACATATATGTTAAAGGTTTGAATCATTTCCAAATTAAAATAACAACATATAACTCAATATAAAGAAAAATAAGTTAGTTCAAAATTATATTACTACAAATCATTTCCAAATTAAAAGAACAACATATAACTCAATATAAATAAAAATAAATTACTTCAAAAGAAGATTACTACATATCACACAATTGAATACAATTGAATGTAAACAAATCTTAAGAACATGAAATATCAGACAATTGAATACAATTGAATATAAGCAAATCTTAAGTACATGTTAGTAACTAACAAGTCGTAAGATACAAATTTGAAGCTTACAAAGCTCCTTGTAAAAAAAAAAAAAAAAAAAAAAAAAAAAGTGGAGGAACAGGTAGGTCGCTTATAACTCCTCCAAATCAGTCCTTATAGACAATTCTAAGAATATGATCAATGGTATACATATACCACTAACTAGAAGTTGAAAATGGTACAATCCATTTTATTGCTTGGATTCAATCTTTGCAAAAGACTCTTTTTCCAAGAAAGCATCAGTTTCGACATATTCAAGACTTCACAAGATGATTACTTCTTTGGTGGGATCCTGATGGTCAAGATACTTGCATGCACAAATAAATTTGTTTATGGGGTAGGTTTCACAGACATAATTATCCTCTTAGTAGAAATAGGCCATATTTTTTCTATCTTCCCAAATCCACCAAGTCATTTCCAATAAAAACACTACCTTGTCTAATCAAATGTAAGAAATGAGTGAAAAATAAAATCCATTCATGATAAAACAACAAGAAACTACCTCCTTTTTTGAGGTTGAGTTTTGAGATTAGTTATTGTATTTTTTTAGGGTTGCTTGTGGAAGAACTTCGATATCGATATCCATCGTGCAGGGACCAATGGACCCAAAGGTATGAAAATATTAATTATTTCCAAAGTTAACAACAATATATAGGTGAATATAAATGATTTACTTAAAAATAATATTATCAAAAGTGAATACAACAAGCTATTTTAAGGACATGTTAAAATAGAGAGTCTTACCCTGCTCCTAGTATAGCCACAAACACTGGTTGTGCAGGAAGAGGCAGGTAGTTTTTCTAGATGACTTACATGATTTATGAATCATGAATGAAGAAGGTTCTTCACAAATTCACTAAAGGAACAATTTTTGGACTATTCTATTACAACTCCTACAAATCAGACTTGTGTAAAGTGCCAGAGGTTCTCTAACATGCACAATGCTAATTATTTGTGTGGTCACAAAACAAAAGGACACAATTACATCCCCACCATCTCCAGTGATATTCAGATTGTATTTCCCCCCATTGTTTCCAGTTGCCATTGTGTTGGCATGGTTGTTAAAATCCTAGAAATTTTCAACGTGTAAAACTTAGAAACTTGCAATGCTCCAACAACAATTCTTTCTTCTCTTCGAATTTCAAATTGGTGAGCATTGCATTTGGGAGAGAAGAGAATGTAGTATCATATTTTGCAAATATTATAATACCTTGCTATGTGTTGTTTTCTTCTGCTTGTAGAACTATAAGCAAGTTGTTGGATTACAAGAGACTCAAGAAAGTATTGAATGAGCCAACTAATGATAGAAAAGTTGTCAAATTAGCGAAGAATGGTGCTAGTATCAACACTAGTGCTAGGGATGGGTTCAATGTGGATGTTATTTAGACCACCAAAACTACAATGCCTCCATTCTCATTACAATGGATAACTCCAAATTACCATGTTGAAGGATATTATGACAAGCATTGCTTCAACCTTGTGAGCAACTTTAATGAGGTTATCATGGAGGTCTATATGTTCCTGTAAGCCTATTAAATTCAATATGTATGAGAGTAATTCATTGGACTACAATCATGCCAAATTTTGAAAATATTTGTTGTTTTGTAGGTGAATCCAAAGTAGGCCAGATCAGATATATGCATGGGAGGAGATGTGTTCAATCTAATAGTGAGGCATCACTATGACCAAGCTTTCATTATGGGATTGATTATCACTCTAGATTAGATCATGTTGTTTATCTAAATGCATATCCTTTTTAAGGGGTACGTGAACGAAATAGAGAGAAGGAATATTTTTTAGGCATTCCTCCTCTCTCATGGTAATAGAAATTCTACATCCTACTAAATACGAATTGAACATGCAGAATCCCACATCGGAATATGCAAAAATTATGAAATCAAATTATTTTTCGAACTAAAATGACATGTGTAGAGTTTGTTAGCTTATCCTTTTCACACGTGCTTTTACAACACAAAGTGGACTTTATAGACTCCTTTTGGCCTAGGATAATAATTATTAACCCTGATTGTCTACAACATGTCTTCATTGATCACACAAGTGTAACCCTATTTTACTAAAGATGACAAACATGGTGACCCATTCCCATGTGCAAATTAATGAACTTGGTAGTACATTCCCATGTGATTTGTAGTTGAATTTTATGATTTTTCTCATATAATTTTAGTGGCAATGTTGAATGCACTTCAAACTAATGTCCCAAATGATAGTAACTAGTAAAAATAGGTTAGGTTATCTCTACATGCTTTAAAAAGGAAAACCCTACCTAATGTGTAGTTGACAATTTGAGTAGAACTCAATAGTGACCATCCCCTATTTTATGGCGTAGTAATTAATAATGTTGGCAAGACTAATTCATTAATGAAAGTTGGATGAGTTTGAATAAAGAGTTCCTATGAAATCATTGTAATGTGGTAATTTTTGTTTTGTTTCATTTACTTGGAATGTAGTCTGTATATATTTATAGTTTCGAGATGAGATGGTTCTCAATTATTTTGTCACAAAGATGACATTATTGTCTCTTTCCCTACATGTTCCTATGTCTGCCACAACAATCTCACTTCTCTTCGAGCTCGCATTGAGTATGTCAACCCTATCCACTTTGGTAGAGTTCTCTTAATTTTGTTATTTTTTAATTGAATCAATTGTCATGATACAAATCTCATGCACATTCAATCCATTATAGGAGAGATTCCCAACAGTTGATGAGTCTAGATGCACAAACACCCACTAATAGCAATACATATCCTCTCATACAGTGAACTTTTCACATATGCCTAATTAGAATACATTGGCATGTCAAGCTTAACTACGAAGTGTATTTGGGGATGAAAATCCTATCACAAACTTCAATTACATGATGAATTATAGTGATTGGAAAATTTTTGCTCAACAACCAAACTTCAACAACTTGACCCAAGTTTTCAACCTCAACTACAAGCCACTTGATACATATGCATCTTTGAGTATGTAACTCAATCCTTTTCCCCTATGTTTTCACACTTCACTATTTATGATAACACCTTATCAAATTTTCATTTAAATACTAAGAAATTAAGATATCCCCAGTCTTGTTTATGTCTTCGATGGTGCCTTTACAAATAAAAATGCATTATTTTGGGGAATCACATACTACAATGGTATGCTTTTGGAAGTTGAAAAATGGGGAATGTCTAGTATGAATTGTTGCTTCAGAAGGATACACAAACATTCACTCTAAAATAGTGGGTGTTCACTCGAAGAATCTACTTCAATGGCGAGGATTTACTCGTCATCTATACTCTTTTCTTATATTCTACCAACTTACAATGTTTCCATTCCAACACTTTGGTACAATTGTTAGTTATTTAATTTTTATTAATATTATTTTCTTAAAAAGGTATTGTCTTAGGAAGAAATTAATATAAAATATAGTTTTAATTTTAACTGTTTTTATATATCATTTGAAAACTTAAATGGATCTCTTCTTAAAAGATTTAAACGAAATCTAGGTTTCTTAACATATAATGATAACATTGATCTCATCTACCACAATTTTACTACAACTATTTTCATTACCATAAACGAATTCTCCACTAAGGTGTCGTATAAAAAGAATAATAGAACTTCCAACCCTTTCTATGATAATGATTGTAAAATTGCCTGAAAAGTGATTAGAGATGCATGTAACAAAACTACAAATATCAGAAAAATAGTTATGTACAAAGCTGCTATTAAAAAAAAAAAAAAAAAAAAAAAAAAAAGAGAAAATGTCATATATTAACAAGAGGAAAAACCATGTTGTCCACCTTTCTAAAGAAAAGCTAAGAAAGTGTTAGAGGAATATAGTTGTTCTTAAAAAAAAATAAAAAAATAAATTGATTCCCTTGAAGAATTGAGATACTTATCTTAAGAATCTTTATGACTTTCCATACGCCATGGGAAGTATCATAAAAACTCTTATAGAGGAGGACATCTTTTCTCTGGAAGTCATCGAATTTGGGGTTAAGAAACTCATAAATGGGAAAGCCAAGGATAATGAAGGTTGTCGAGATGAATTTTTCAAAGTGGGAAATTGCATCTCGATTCCTCATATTCACAAACTTCTCAATTAGACAGTAAAAGACGACTTCCCTAAGCCTTGGAGACAAAGCTTGATTGTGCATATCCTTAAAAGTGGGGTAAAGAACATTCCCTTTAATTATATGATCATTATGATTAGCCACATGTTAGCCAAACTATATGGGCTTATTTTGGAAAACAATGTTAGTGTATGGCTTGAAAATCATGGTAAAGAGCTAAAAGGAAAGTTGGTTCTAGGAGACATCACTCAACTATTGACCATGTTATCACTCTTGGGATCATTTCCGAGGAGTGTCGTAATAGTAAAAGTGATCCCTTGTGTTGTTTTGTTGACTTTATAAAAGATTTCTACATGACTCCTCGACATAATTTATGACAAATACTTGAGGAGATAATGGTTCCTCTTGAGTTGAGGATCATTGTGATTCGACTCTATGAGAACGTTGTCTTCAAGCTTAAAACTACTAAGAGGTGGTCTGAAGAGATTAAATGTAGCATCCATGTTAAGAAAGGGGGTCTCCTATTTCGTACCCTTTTTGGAATTTACATTGATAAAGTAGAAGTGTATTTGGGAGAGCAGGGTACGCTAGCACCAAGCTTCTTGATATGATCATTACTCGTCTCCTTTATGCTGGAGATAGTGTTCTCCTAGCCAAAATCCATGAGGATCTTAACAAGTAGCTTAAAATCCTCCATGATCACTGCTCTAAGATAGGTATGACTATTAACACCAATGAGACTAAAGTCATGCTAATTAAATCCAAAAGGACCAACCATGACAATTTCATTATGATAACAATTAGTTGGAGAAGGTTTCTTCATATAAATGTGTTGGTGTTGGTATTCATCATGAGCTCAACTGGTATTATAGCATTTAGAAAAGGATTATTAGTGGCTAGAAAGCTTACTATGAGCTTGAAAACAATTGCAAGATGAGTAATTCTCGATTTGGAGTAAAAGAAAAAACTTACTTGAGACTCTCGTCGCCCTTGTTATTTTATATGGATGTGAGGTTTGGGGTTGCAGTATATCTAGAGAATCGTAGAGGAAGATTGAATTGATACAAAAGCAATTTATAACCTACAATCCTCTTGATTGAAGCTAGCCTTTCCCCATTGAAAACATGACTATGTTTCGTTGTCTGATGCATAAGAAGAAACTCTATAACATGGAAATTGAGATGTTCCCCAAGACTACTTCCAACTATAGCCAAAACCTCCACCTTTCGCTCAAGTTGGGTTGACACAAGGATTCCTAGATGGCTTGACTATTGGGAGTTAAAGGAGGATATTGTCATAGGGAATAAATATAATATTCAAATACTATTCTTTCAAACTCAAGGACAACTTGTGGGATGATAAGGAGCTACAGGGGAAAAGGAAGCAAATGGATTATAAGGAGGTGACCAACCTCACTCTCACTAACCAGAATGATCTCTCTGTTTTTTAACCAGTGCTAAGAAGAAAATAGACATTGTAAAGATAAGAACTAACTCACATGAGCTTCGAAGTGAAACCAAGTGTTGGTCTATTGGCAAAACACCTCAGGAAGCAAGAAATTGTCAATTGCGTGATACTAAGAGAATTAAAGATGAAAATACTTTCTCTTGGATTGTCCGGCTCTTACTGACATCCATTCTCATTTCCAAAACATCTACGAAACTACTCACCTGCTTAACTTGTTCAGTAAAGAAAACTATTGTAATCTTGGAACACTTCTCTCCCTTCTATTTCATCATAAAAATAAAATATTAAAAAGTATCAATTATTTTGTTTTCTTAAGATACTGTAGAACTCGTTAGTCTCAAGAGGCTTTAATTATCATCATCTATAATTTTAATAAAATATTTATAAAAAAATTAATATAATAATATAAAAATATTTTATTTTTACAAATTTCACGAACTTCATTAATATTTATTTTTTATCTAATAATATTGATATTAGATAATGATTGCTTGCCGAACAGTCCTAAAGGCATGGAATTTTTTTTAAACTGCATGTAAGATTATGCTCTGAATCTCCGATTTCATGACATTTTAAATTGATAATGATTTATTTAACAACATCTTTCTATTTTCGAAACAAATTCTACTATACCAATCCGACGATGTTATACGGTCAAATCTAGTAATATCATAAACACGCATTTTTCCCACATACAACAAACCTAGGATTTCAAGGCGAGTCCGTTTTATGTTTTGTCCGTTATTTAATGAAATTATAATTCAAATTCAGCTTCATTTTGAGTGTAAACTGTCAAAGGCGAACTCAAAATTTATGTTCGTGTATCACGTGTTTTTGGTACTTAGCGATAGATGCAAGAACGGCCCAGAACATTTAATCTGAGAAAGAGGAGCCACAAACTGCAGAGCACATTTAAGTTAGAACGTGGTAAAAGTTGCAGGTTAGTACAAGTAACCCAGATTCATAATTGGATTAAATAACTGGTATGGATTTGCTAGTTCCTTTCCAACAAGTAAAGATTTAAATGTAATTAAATAACTCTCTTTTGGTTTTGTCTTTCTTTGAGTCTTTCTATCTAATTCCAAGACGACTTGACAACTACCATGGTCATCTCCATCTACAGCTAAAATCTGCTGCATGTAACTTCTGCCATTCTTGGAACCTGGATGTTGCTGCGATCCCACCCCTTTCCTTGGCTTTCAAACCGCATCCACATATCGTTCTCAATCCACATCCACCCATCGCCTTCTTTTTAGGAAAGTGTTTGAACCGGAGCTTTTGCGAAAAAAGTGGATCAAGAAAACAGACACATGGCAGAAGGTCCTCCCGCCAAGAAGACTAAATGGTTTCCTACACGTAATCAGAAAGCTGAACTGGAAGCCATGTTCGTTGGAGGAAACCAATCTCCCAACCCTGAGGAAATAACGGAGATTGCCAATCGACTGCGCAAGCATGGCGACGTTGACGACAAAAATATTTGGAACTGGTTTAGAAATCGTAGAACTAAACTGAGGAAGGAAAAGGAAAAAGTGGCCGTCATGGAACAGAGTCAGAAAAGAGAGAGAAAAGCCATCAAGAAGCAGCGGCCATCAAGAAGCAGCGGCAGAAAGAAGCAGCGGCCATCAAGAAGCAGCGGCGGAAAGAAGAGAGAGAGCCAGCCATAAACCAGTTTGTTCAACAACCATCGCGCGCAGATGGTAAGCTCTTGGATACGTCCTGCAATGTCCCCAAAAAAACACGAATAATATTTCACTACAACTATAGTCAGTACATTGCTATTTTCTCATACGTGTTGTTTTGTATTCAATGCCATATATTTGTGTCTACTGAGTACTCCCTTTAACGATTCTGAAGCTTTTTCACCAGAAATTGTCCCTACACTGCAGCAATCGGCCATCGTCACGCCAGAGGTAATGAGTTAATATTACCATTTATTATTCCAAATCGTGTTATGTTCTTTTTTATTTTTTAATTTCTCATTTCATTGAATATCAATCAGAGTTGCTACGAATGAACTATTCATGGATCGCTAATATTTGGTTGGTTCTCAGGGAGATGCTACTACGGCGGATGATAATGACGATATTACGGCTCTCAACTTATTTACAGGAGAACCCGCTCGCGCGAATCCGCAACCTGTACAGGAGATAAGAGGTAAGAATTTTCTTGTTTTATGATATTTGTTTTCTATTTTCTCGCATTTATTTGTTTATCAATGCAACCATTTTGTGTCTACTCCCTTAACTTTTCCGAAGCATTTTTGCCAGGAATTGTCCCTACACAACAGATGTCGGCTTCTGTGATGCCTGAGGTAACGAGTTAATAATAGCTCCAAACTCTGTTATTTTCTTTCTGATTTCTTTGTTTATTCTCATTCTGATTTCTTTATTTCTTTCTGATTTCTTTATTCTGTTGCTAAGCATGAGCTATTAAGGATCGGTAAAATTACTACAGTTGATCGTGACACAATAAACTCTGGCAATTTATCTGAACCTCGGACATTAGAGTTATTTCAATTGCATCCCGGTATGCCTGGCGACAAATCCGCAACCGGTAAAGGAGTTGAGAAAAAGTCACAAATCTGAGGAATTGAGAAATGATTACCGTTCAGCTGGAATTGAGAAATGATTACCGTTCAGCATCTCCGTAATTTTATCCATTTCATTCCTTGGCATCCTCGCAATAATGCCAGCGCCCGGTGCATCTATACTTAGCGATCTTCTACAGAATAATGTTGTATGCATCGGTGCCTGGACAGGAAAACAGATAAAATGAATTAATTTTAAAATATGTAATTTTTTATTTATAAAAATTGTGTATGAATTTTTTATTTTTTATTTCCAATAATATAGTTGATATATTTTGTGGTAACAATATCTGATAAAAGGTGGGAGTTTATACTACATAGTTATTAAATTATCATTCACATGATAAAAAATTAACCTGTTTCCAGAGTGTATGAATATTATTAAGAATATACGCATGTTTCTGGAATGCACGCAGAGATTAGAAGTACACAAAAACTCGTAATAATTTGTATGTCTAATATCTTTTCTTTCTTTTCTCAGCATTTGATATTGGATATTTAGCAAGATGTCTTGTATTTTTAAATATTGTATTTTACACGTTACTTCAATTTACGGTGATTTAAGTGTTAGTGATGAGAATTAAATTTCCTAAATAATACATTTTAAAAGAAATTATGGTGGATTCAAGTGTTAGTGATGAGAATAAATTCTTAAATTAATATATTTAAAAGAAATTTAGATATAAAAATAATTAATTTTTAAATATTTAGTAAATTTAAAAATTATCAAAATGAAATTATTTTATTAATAATTATAACTATTGATTATTATTTATATAATGTTCAATTTCAACTCCAATGGGTGAATTCAATATTCAATAATCGAAGGTTTTTTTCATAGCCTCATCGATTACGGTGGCTTTATAGTTCTACCCTCAACAAACCCAATGGCCAGGGAGTAAATTCAATATTAAATTATCAAAGGGCTTTCCCTCGGCTTCATCAACGCCGAATTCAATATCCGTGGCTATACTATTTGGCCAATGTGGAGCTCTTCTCGTGTTTTCTTTTTTGGGTTTTCCAACTCTGTTCTATTAACTTACATCTATAATCTATAGTGTCTTAATTATGTTTTTTTGTTGTCCTTTCCTATTTCATTCATGAAGGGAGTCCTAAACTTTGTATCGGAAATATACTTCAAAGAAAGAATTAAGGCAATTTTAGTTTTGGTTTCAATTATCACACTTTCTGAACTTAATAAATTCTATGACTTCGTTTATTCATAATGTTTTTTTTATCAGACAAACTATATAAGTTTTACCTAAATTTAGTTTATAAATATTGGTTAGGTTTAGGCGTGAGTTATGGTAGATAGTTTGGTAAGTATTATTCATATTTTCAAATTAGATTATAATTTTTTAACATATATAGAGGTTAATACAATGTAAGATTTTTTTTATATATTTAGGATTTTAAAATTTTAGAGAATATTATTTGATAATAATATAAGTTTTCATTTGAGTGAATTTTTGGAAAATATTTAAATATTTAAAATAATTTTGGTTAATTAATAATAATAACATACATTAATATATCTTTCTAGACATTATACTCAAAGATTTCATTAATTTCTTGATATATTAAGAAATAACAATTCTTTATTTTTTATAAACAAAAAGGATCAAAGAAGAATTTGCAAAAGTGTATTATATTTCTTTCTCTAATGATAAATGGTAATTACCTACATTAAGTTTGTGGATGAAACAACCATCAAAAACTTATTTCTATATGTCTAGCATGCTTTGCAATATGGCCACTTTAAATCAATTTTGTCTATTTTAGCTAAATAAAATCACATATTCCATGAACATTTTATTAATGTGTATTTTTTGAGAAAATTGCTTTAAATGTTAAACATAGTATGATAGTATTATTTTGTGTATTTTTTGATAAATTTGCTTTAAATGTTAAACATAGTATGATAGTATTATTTTGTACAGTATAAAAACTATAAAACTTATTAAAATTTGGAATACTTCAGTTTTTAAGTTTTGTCAATTATAAATTTCCAAAAACATTCTATATTTTTGAAAAAATATTTAAATTTTCTATATAATTTTATTTAAATTAATAATCAAAATAATAATATTGTTCAACATATATATGTATATGTATATGTATATTAATATAGATACATTGTTATCTACTTGATATATCATAAAACAATACTAATTATTATCTATACATATGAATGGAGCAAACATTTGGCAAACACATAGGTGAGTTGTGACTACATACTTCAAAATTAAATTTTATCCATGACATAAGCATGATTTTTTTTAGTGTATCTAATTATTTGCCTTTTTTTAGTTCAGTGAAATTACAAATTTCATTGAGTAATATTTCTTTAATTAATAAGAAAAAAAATGATATAATTATATATTTAAATTTTTCTATATATATCTATATATATATATATATATATATTTCTAAAGTTGATCACTAGAACCAAAATTCATCCATAATCATATTTTATCCCCATGGTTCGCCACCAGATAATCAAACTAGCAGTGAAATCTAATGTTTTTATTCATCTAATCTACATAGCTTAAATAGATTCATAACCAATGAGGTAGGGTGCATTTAGTATTGAGATTAGCTAGTCTATATAGAAGTGTAGAAAAATGGCCTTGAGACCTCCTAGGAAAACATAAGAAACTAATAGAAGTCAAAGAACTCGGTACTCTAAAAGGAGTAAGGCTAATATGAAAAAAAAATATGTTGGTAATTGAAACATGTTAGGAGGAACTAGACACATCAGTTGGATCTCTTGGGGTGCTCAGATACACTGGCCTTTCACATGAAGTAGGATGGTTTAATTGCACGCCAGCTATAGAACCATATCATGATGTTTAGCCTGGAAACGATAATCTATAGGAGAATTTCACATTTTCCTCGTGCCTCTTGAGGAGGAATTTTCCCATAAGAGCTTTCATACAATAGTAAAGCTCAATAGTATGCAAGTATTGGTTCTTTTATATATTGGTTTGCCTAGTATCTCACACCCTATAGGCCACAAAAGCCACTAATTTAGTGTCCATGAATTCATACTTGTTAGCTAAAACCTCTACAGATGCTTGAAGAATATTATCTTGGATTTTAAGTGGGTTATGCAGGTGAAAGCGACAAGCTTCCCTATGAGCCTAAAGGTGAGCCTAGGCTCCTACTTCAATTGTCCTTGAGGATCCCCTATGGATACAAGCTCATTTCCTAGGCATGGTGGAAGGGGAAAGAGTTGGAGTTTAAAATGGTGAAAGAGTAGAAAAGCATAGTAAGACTAGTGAAGGGAGTGTTTGAGGAAAATTGATAAAAATAAATAGAATAGGGAAAGGAGACATTGACAGTAAAAGGAATTGAAAAGAGGACACTAGTAGAAAAAGAAGGTTGAGCAAATGTTACTAGGAAATTGAGAAAATACATCAACGAAGCGAGGAGAGAATGCAAGTAGGAAAAAGAAGAATGTTGAATACCTATAACACAATGTGACTGGTAGGAGGTAGACTGAGAAACAAGGGGATCACTTCATTAGATAATGCAACTAATTTCGATAAAACACTTCTCCACATCCATTTAAGTAGTACAACCTCTTTGTAAAACTAAGCCTCAAAACTATCTTTCCAACCAAACAAATTTATAGAATCAATCATAATTGGGGAGACTAGCTCATGAGGACCTAGTCCTTTGCCCCTTAGAAAGATGGAAAAAACATTGAGAGGAATCCAAGAAGCTAATTGAGTAGCGAAGTACCATTGGAATAATATGTATCTTGTTGTAGTTGAGAAATCAATGGTAACCTCATAACCTCCCTTAGAAATCATTGATGCAAATCCATCTAGATCATTCCTTATATCGCCATTTCAAGGCATCAATGGCATCATAATACTTACGGGGACATCTACCATCATAAGTTTATATAAGGGATAACCACACCTTCCCTCATGGTTGAATAGGGTGACAATGGTGGTACAATCCCCTTCTAGATTTTCTTAGTGTGATGTTATCTCCCTATTCATGGAAAAAAACAATTCTTGATCTTCGGAGAGTAGAGAGTGGTAATTTTTCACGAATGAGGAGGATTATATAGTGGTCTAAGGAGAAGAGAGAAGAAAATATCGATGGGAACATCAAAAGATTTCCAAACACTTTACAACTTTGATATATGAATATTTGATGTATAAAAAAATAATAATAAGAAAATAAAGAAGGAAATTATATAAAATAATTTGCAAACTTCTCACTGGAAGTAATATTTTCCACATTTTCCATTCCTAAACGATTTATGAATATTTTTCAAGATAGAATCTCCTTCCACCCTAATTTCATTTTAGTTTTACAAAATTCGCGAATTTCATTTATTTAATTTTTTTAATTTATGTATGATTATTATTTAATGTAAAATAATAAATTGAAAATTTGATATTTATTTTATATCAAATAATATTGATATTAAATAATAATTGCTTCCGAACAGTCCTAATAGCTTGGAATGTTTTTTTAAACAGCGTGTAAGATTATGCTTTGTAAGATTAAATTGATAATGATTTATTTAACCATATTTTTTTATCGGCAAACAAATTCTACTAATTTAGGATCCCAATCCGATGATGTTCTACGGTCACATCTACTATTATTTTAAACGCTCATCTTTCCGACATGCGACAAGCCAGGGCGAGTATTTTTTTATATTTTGTCCGTTATTTAGTACATAATATCGATTTTTATTTTCTGTTGTCAAAGCTAACGTGTCGAATCTATAATTCAAATTCATCTTGATTTTGAATGTGAACAAACAGTCAAAGCGTAGGATTGGGAACTCAAAATTTATGTTGTAAGAGGAGCAAGAAACAACGGAACATTTAAAGTCGGCGAGAGAGAAGCAGCAAACCACACAGAACATTAAAGTTAGAACGTGGCAAAACTTATATCATCAGAATAGGTTTCGGTATTATTACATCCCATATCTCCGTATCCAA
Organism: Pinus taeda; assembly: GCA_000404065.3. Taxonomy (NCBI): domain Eukaryota; kingdom Viridiplantae; phylum Streptophyta; class Pinopsida; order Pinales; family Pinaceae; genus Pinus; species Pinus taeda. The sequence continues at coordinate 64,772 of APFE031448221.1, read as the reverse complement.
GAAATAAGTTACACGTTATTACAAGTAATCGAGATTGATAATTGCATCCACGAGAGAGTAAGGATATGTTGCGACTGAAATGCGATTAAATTACTGGTATGGATCTGTAATTCTTTTCCAACCAGTATAGATTTAAATGTAATTAGCTAGCTGTCTTTTGGTTCTTTCTTTCTTTGAGTTTTTCTAAGTCAAAGACAACATGACAACTCCCATGGTCATCTCCATGTACAGCTAAAATCTCCTGCATGTAACTTCTGTTGTTGATGGAAGTTGGATTTTGCTGCGATCCCATTACATTCCTTGGCTTTCAATCCACATCCACACATCGCTTTCTTCTTAGAAAAGTGTTTGAGGAGGAGCACTTTGGAAAAAAGTGGATAAGAAAACAGAGACAGGGTAGAAGGTCCTTGAAAACAGAGACATGGCAGAACATCTTCCCACTTGACCAAAATTGAAGAGGACAAAATGTAGAGCATATGACTTGTTTTTTTCAGTATTATGAATCCGTTAAAAAAGATTACATTGGAAACATAAGTAATAAATGACTGGAGTTAAATTCAACTTAAACTGGACTAATTCAAACAGAATTGGGACACTTGGAGGGACAGTTTTGACACCTAAGATATGGTTGGAATTAGATTCTCCAACACCCCCGTTTAATTTCAAACACATAAAATTCAATTAAGATATTTTCTCGTCTATGTCTAAGCTAGGTTTACAATTTAAAGATTGACTTCAACTTTTCTTCTTCTCTTTTTCTAGATCCTATAGCTTCTAGATTATTTCAACTCTGACTTCTTGTTGTAGGTTTCAAATTTCAGATTCTTCTTTTGTTGGTGCAGGTCTTCCATTCTTCGAGGTTGAGCATATCTTCTACTTCCTCAAAAAATGAGTTGTTGCCACATATTATCTTTTGTAGTGTGTTTTTCATCAATATGTTGCAACACAAGATCATAATATAACTCTAATATCTAAAAATGTAGTTAATTTCTTCATTATGCATGTTGTCTTTTACATTCATTTTTGCAACTTCTATGCAAACCTGATTTCATAATCATTCTTTTTACCTGCATATTTAAAATCAGCATTAGAATTAAAAATATTTGGAGACCCGGATTGGTTCTGTTCTTTCTGCTTCCAAATGAGAGCTTTCTCCTGTGGTGGTTTCTTTTTTGTCTCTTCTAGTGTTGTAGTACCCTTTGTTGTTGCACAGAGGTTGTCTTCCATACTCAAGTGGGCTTTTCTCACTCATTAACGTAATGTCTATACGATGTTCCAGATTCAAGTGGGCTTTTCTCACTCATTAATGTAATGTCTATACGATGTTTTTGTTGCATCGGGTGAAACCATTCATCATTAGCCAACAATTCTTCATCAAATTTTACATCAACAATATTAATTGCTCGATTCACAATAGTTTTGAGTGCTCCAATGGAAGTTTCATTGTCATCACTTCATTAACCGAAATTTCACCAGCAAGCTCTTTTGCTGAATTTACCAAATCTCCATCAACTTGTAGTTTTGCACAGCGGGGTTTGTGAGCATCTACTTTCTCCTTCTCTCTTGCTTCTATGACATCTTCAGAGACATCATCCACTTGTAACTGATCACAGTGAAATTCAACAACCTTTTGATCTCATTGTAGGTCTCATGCTATTGTTGCACATTCATATTCAACTTCAATGCTCCCATTCAGGGAAAATTTTAAGGATGGAAAATTTTCTTGAACTTTAAAACATTGGCGAATCTCACTAATCCCTAATATGAAAACTATAAAATGTTTATTGATATATTTGTAAAATTATTCAAATTTATAATCATTTTATATATAGTCTCTATATAACGTTGGCGATTTTTAAGGTAAAATAATTTTATATTCTAAAATTTGGGCGAATCATCTTTTATAAAAATGGAAATTGGCGAATCTTTTTGTGGAAAAATAATGGAAAATTAGCCCACTGGGCGAATATTAGCCCCTAAAATTTTCCATGCTCCCATTTACACCAAAACATCTCTCAAGAGTATCCTAGGTTTCCTTCGTTGTCTTGGTTTCTAAAGAGAAGAATGTTGTCACCCACATATTCTTTTATGTATTTCAATGCAAAGACATATTTTTGCCTCTTCACTTAGATATCTAAAAAGATCCCAAACACCTCTTGTCACTTTAACCTTCTTAGCCTCTTGACTTTTCTCATTTGTTGAACATTGGCTCACTACAACTTAACATACAAACCAACTCAACATTAAAAACCAATTATAAACATGGCATCTAACTAGAATAAAAAACCTCTAGTTCTTACCATCCAAAAACAAGTAATTCTACAAATTTCACACAAACCACACTTTCACAAAAAAATTTACAAAAAATTATAGTGCCCAAAGCCGATTAGAACAATGCCCTCTTTTTAATCTCTTTTTCAAAAAACACAAAACAAAAAAACCTAAAAAACAACGAACTATTGAGCACCTTTTTTTTTATAACAAAATTAATCAAATACCCCTAGGTAACGAATTCAAATTTTTATTTTAAAAACTTAAAAAAAAATATAACAAAGCCTCATTTTCTTTAAATCACTCTTTTAGAAAATAAGCCCTTTTCTTCAACGACAACGAAGAACTCTTCATATCAAATATCTCTTTCAATCACTCTTTCTTTTAAATAAAAAAGACTCCCCTTTTCTCAAATATGAAACTTACGATTATGACTTTTCCTGGATCCTATTGCTTTATTGCTCAAACGCAGCCGCCATTACCTCTATCACGCGTCAATTGGAAACTCGACTAACACGATCTTTTGAAATGGAGTCGAGTGTCTGTAACGCTTAACGCAACACTTCATCATTTTCCACTGCGTTAATAACACAATGTCCCCAAATAACAAATATCGTAATCACAATGGTTTTTTTTAATTTGATTTGGAGCTGAACTTTCTTCAATTGCTTTCTCGGGCTTAGTCGTAGCTGGTTTCTTTGTTCTCTGGTTGCTTCTTCACAGATTTCTTCAAATTTTTGTTTTTCTCTCAAAGCGTCTAACGCTTTCTCTCTGCTTTTTCTCAGTAAGCTTTTTCAAACTTCTGTTGCTCTGTCATAGAGTCTTATTTCAAGTCACTTATTCTTTCTTATTCTCCAGGCTGTTTTCACTTTTTCACATTGCTACTTTTAGGGGAGTTTTAAGCAAAATAGCTTAACTTCTCTTCTATTTCTCTCAAGGAGTTTCATCCATGTTAAGCTTTAATACCATGACAAAAATTGAATAAAAATGAAGCAATTTACTGGTTATTTTTAATATTTCGAATTAATTAAATAAAATTACATTACAAATCTAAGTAATAAATGAATGGAATTAAACTCCACTTTAACTCAAACTAAACTCGACTAACTCAAACTAAACTAAAACACTTAGATAGACCTTTTGACACCTAACCAATGTTTGGAATTAAATTCTCCAACATCACCAAGAATTCTAAATGGTCTGTTACAGTTCATCAGAAATTTGTATTGAAAACCATTTTCGCTGAAGGAATCCAGAGGTGTCCAACAGTTCATCAGAAATTTGTATTGAAAACCATTTTCGCTGAAGGAATCCACTCTGCCAACCTCGATGAAAGAAAGGAGATTTTCCATCCACTGCAAAAGCATGGCGCCGTTGAGGACAAGAATATTGAACATTGGTTTTAAATTCTTATAATTAAACAGAGGGGGAAGAAATCAGAAATACGGTCATCAAGAAGCAGAGGGAGAAAGACGAGAGAGAGGCAGCCATTAACGAGTTTGTTCAACAACCTTCTTTAGCAGACATATGGCACACAGATGGTAAGCTCTTGGAAACGTCCTACAATGTCGCAAAATAAATCACGAACATTATATTTCACTATAGCTATAGCCAGTACTTTGCTCTTTTCTCTTACTTGTTACTTTTTATTCAATGCAATACATTTGTGTCTACTCCAGGATTCCGAAGATTTTTCCACAACACCCCACCGGTATGGGTATGGTTGGCGCGAATCCCCAACCTATACAGGATATAAGAGGTCAGAATTTTCCTTTTTTATGATATTTGTTTTCTATTTTCTCGCATTTATCTGTTTATCAATGCAACGAGTTTATGTCTACTCCCTTACCTTTTCCGAAGCAATTTTGCCAGAAATTCTCCCTACACAACAAATATTGGCTTTTGTGATGCCTGCGGGTAGGAGTTAGTAATTGAGGGTAGGAGTTAGTAAGAGCTCCAAACTATGTTATTTTCTTTCTGATTTCTTTCTTTATTTTCATTCTGATTTATTTCTTTGTTTTAATTCTGATTTCTTTATTGTGTTACTAAAAATGAACTATTAAAGATGTTTAATATTTATGAGGAACATGATCTTACATTTGGTCATGAGAAAATAAACGCTCACCATTTATTTGAACTTCGGACATTAGAGTTATTTAAATTGCATCTCGGTATTGACATAAACTTGAAACTCTATTAAAGAGCTTGTTTATTGCATTACAAAACACAAATCTATATAAAACCTAATCGGAAAATGTATAGAGGTTTTTCGTACAGTGATTAACTTCCTATCCAGACGCGGACTCCACCCGGACGCTATCATATATCAAGTTTGAATATTGTTCTAACACCTTCTCTTAATTTCGACATATACTTTAATTTGTCTGCAAGTCAAAGTCTCAGGTAGGCTTACAACAAAACATTTCATTTTTGTCTTCTTGCTATAGGGTCCATGCTTGTTCATTTGCTAGTGCATTTACCTTTTTTGCTTTCCTTATGAGCTCTTTCAATTTCTCTTTTCTTAAGTACTTAACATCAGCAACCTTTTCCAGATTAAAATGCAAGACAATATCTTGAACAATGAAAAAAAATAATCCAATTCATGCTCTCCCCACTTTCGATGAGAAGCCACCAAAATATCGTTATCTTCGAACATGAGTAGCCTTTGAACAAAATCCACAGTAATATTCTCCACTGCCACAACCATCTTAGAAGTGGATTTAATCAAATTTTTAATAATTGAGTTCCAAGAGAAGCAAGTTCTGCTCTTATTGATTCCAGGAACATGTGAAATAGGATACAGCGCTTGATATTCATGGTCATCGATAAAACCATTTTGTTTATCGAATAAGTCTTATGACTCAAAAATACTACAGGAATAAAAAATATTGATGACCCAAAAATACTTTGGAATGGAATCTCTAAGAAACCATCATCAATAAGATCACTATAAAAAATTATCCCACTTATTTCTCAGCTTGAGACTTTGCTTCACATGAACGCACTACTCAAACTCAGAAAGAAGACGTTTTTCAAAAGATTGGCACTTTGCTACACCTAAACTAGTCACGGGCTCCACGCTCAGCCGATCAACTGGCACACTCAACGCTCTAGCTCGATTTCCACAATGGGCTCTCAACTTGGTCTTACACATAGATCCTGCAGTAGGTTATGACCCCCAAATTGGGTTACAATAGAAAAAGTTCGTAGTGGGTCCGTACCCCACTGCCAGCACCAAAAACACCGCAAGTGGCTTTTTCTCTGCAGCCAACAAATATGTCTGCGATATCTCCCTTCACTAGAACTAGGCTCAAACTTCAGAAGCTCCAAATCAGAAAAAATAAAAATAAAAAATGACTCAAAGGACCACACAATTTTCACAATCTTGTCTTTGAATGCAGTTCCAACCTCTGAGTCCGCACACCAATGCTCCTCTAGTTAAACGAGTGGGCATCTCCCAACAACGATCATGTACTTCTCACAATTAGTCAACCATCACCCAACAAACATAATAACATTTAGAGAAACCGGCAAAATCTGATCTGTACTTCTCACAATTAGTCAACCATCACTCAACAAACATAATAACATTTAGAGAAACTGGCAAAATCTGATCTCCTAGATCTCCAACCAACCAGATGGTGTTACAGACACAACCCCCAAACACAATCTACCTTTAAAACACCTCTATAGTGAGTTATTGAATGCACACGACGGCTACTGCCAATGCCAGCACAACTTCAAACTGTACGACTTTCACTTTTCAATTTGCAGCTGCTCACCAAAATGGTTCATCAAATGTCCCTTGCTCGGGCAACTCTCGAAGGCCGCTCTTCCAACACCTGTGGCAGCAACAACGACTTCACGATTGTTTCTTTGAATCTGACTGTGTTTGCATCTCAACTTTATTAGTTAGACCAGATGCAAAATCAATAGCAGTAGTCTATAACGCGACTTTTTGAAAGTCTTTCCGGCGGCTTTTTCCGGTCTAAATCCGGCAGCAATTCATTGGAATCCCAAGATTGATAGCTAGTTTCTGCACAATCAATGGCTCCCAGGGGTTTTTCAGGGCGCTGAATCCAAATATGTAGTTAAAAAATCATTTTAACTGCTAAAAATCAAGATTTAACCTCATTCCTTCTGCCGGATTCCGTCACCGGAATCTCCAAAAAGTCACATTATAGACAACTCCAAATCAATATTTGAGCAGGTTCACAGATCAACGCCTCCTTCTTGGCACACACCTTAGTGGTCTAATAGTCAACAGACAATGTTTCTCAATGCAATCTCTTCAAAGCACTCAACACAGGGCCTACTCACCACAATACACAACCAACACTCTTACCAATACTTTCCAACACAATCACAATTCTCTTTTAAGATAACGGGTTCTCAATCTCTTGATTTAACGCACCAATGCCACACACCTAGCTACTTCACACGAAATCTCAACTCAACAGCTTCACAATGCTGCTCAAATCCTCAACTTTCACACCAGACTTGGTCATCTTCCCTTTAGTAGTGATATCTACCACTCTCTGGACACTCAACACAACAAGCAACTACATGTTGTCTCACGCTGTCTCATGCTAAGTCCTCGTTCATTCACGGAAATGTGCACACAACTCATTTCTCTCCTCCTAAACAAGGACGCAACCCTCTGCGCTCTTCCTCTGCCTCTAGGCTCCTTCACACTCGGCATAATGCTATCACACTCCACCAGTGGAGACCCAATAGTCTCACGACAACACACTGCTTCACAAACTCTGGCAGTTAGTGTCACCACAGAGGAAGCATTTCCCACAGCTCACGTGAGCTCCAATACCAAGACATAAACTCAAAACTCTATCAAAGAGCTTGTTTATTGCATTACAAAACCCAACCGGAAAATCTATAGAGGTTTTACGGACAGCCATTAACTTCCTGTCTAATTCTCCCGACTATCGCCAACTCCCTTATCGTCGTCATATATCAAGGGTGATTATTGTTCTAACAAGTATGCCTCGTGACTAATCCGCAACGTGTAAAGTTGAGAAAAAGTCACAAATCTGAGGAATTGAGAAATGATCACCGTTCAGTTAACAAATAATACATAATTTTTCCCATTTCATTTCTTAGCATCTCCATAATTTCATTCCTTGGCATCGTGGAAAATAATGCAAGCGCCAAGTGCATTTGTGTTTAGCGATATTCAATAGAATAATATTGTTTATAGAGTTTTCGGCAAAATCACATAAATCATCTTTTGTGGATGGGTTTCGAATCAATAAGTGTGATTCATCGTCAAAATAAGTTGAATAAACAATCCAAATTAGCTTATTAAATAGAATAACATTATTGTATACATCGGTGTTTAAACAATTATACCCATAAAAATAATTAATTTTAATATATATAATATTTTATTTATAAAAATTGTATATATTTATTTTTTTAATAATTGATTTAAAATACATATTTTTTTATTTATAAATATTGAACATGATTTTTTTTCTCTATTAATGTAATTTATATATTTGTGGCTGATTTACATGAGGTGCGAGTAAGGATATCTGATATAACTTAAGAGTTTACACTATATAGTCATAATTTAATTATTATTCACATGATACAAAGTCGACATTTTTCCACAGTGTGTGCATATTATTAAGAATATACGCATGTTTCTAGAATGCACGCAGATTACTGGGAGTACGCAATAATATTCAAGTCTAATATTCTTTTTCTTTTCTAAACATCTGCAATTTTATATTTCGCAAGATGTTTTGTATTTTTAAATATTGTATTTTACATTTTATTTGGTGGATTTAAAGGTTAGTGATAGGGATTAGATTTCTTTTCGTTTAAGAGAAATTTACATATTTTAAAAGATGTTTGCATATAAAAAGAATTAGTTTTCTCAAATGTTTAGTAAATTTAAAATATTTTATTGATAATTTTAATTTTTATATATATTATATAATTTTTTATGATAATTCTAAAATTAAGATAAAAGTATTTTATCAATAATTATAACTATTAATTATTATTTATATAATCTTTTATCACAATTTTAATGCTGGAATTTAATATTCAATTATTGAAGGGATTTTTATTGTTACGGTGGTTTTATAGCTCTACCATTTGGAATATGGAGCTCTTTCAAGAAACCCAATTTCCAGTGGGTAAATTAAATATTAAATTATCAAAGGCCTTTCCCTCAACTACATCAATAGTGAATTCAATATCGGTAGTTTTATTGTTTGCCCAATGTGAATGTGAATGTAAGATCCGAGGCATTAGAAATTTTAGCATATTTAGCAAACTTTAATGTTTTGATTAAAGTAAACTTTCAACAAGAACAAAAACTTAGATATGATCTAGAAATGCAACACTTTATTAATATTATTAGCTCAAGAAAATAACACATGCCCATAAAATAAGATTGGAACCCTTACAGATGGCGTGCATGGCTGCTCAACACAAGGAAAAAAGACACTGAAGCCCACATGTGAACCCTAAATCGATCCACCACATAAATGTCACCGCGGGGTTTTCGTCCCAAGATCAACTTAGAATTGGCAATGCCAAATTTTGAACAAAACACAATAAGATAGACAAATTATGATTGATCGCACTGTCAGGCTCCTATCCCCTTTTATAGGCTTGATTGACTCTCTAGAAACTTTATTTTATTCTTTTCCCTTGAAAAACGAAGGAAAGTACCATGGGACAATACCATGGGAAAATACCATGGCAAATACCATCGCCAAATTCCGTTCACTTTCACCATATCCCAAAAAAGGAATATCACTAATCCTCTCGCCCAAAGATTGCTTTCCGTCAAGAAATCCACTTCTATCTACAATAGAAGCATTTGTATATTGGCACCAGGATCCCATACAACCCAGTGTGTTATTCCATGCCTCCATACTAAATGATCCTGAATGGATCCTTTGCTACTTGGATCTAAACAATCCTTCAGTCAATCGTGCCCGCAATGGATTCTCCTAGATCCCAATGCCACCTAAGTCCTAGGACCTGTGGGTTATGACACCATCTCAACCCTACATCATCGCTCTTCCTTAAGGGCCCAAGATGTCATATTCCCTTGGCTAATAGTATCTCATCAATAGAGTTCCAACTCATAATCTCTCGCCAATCCATCTTATGGGAAGGATACAACGCATGAATGTCTACACATGGAATAGGTCAACCATGTTGAACGCATGTCGCTCCACCCGATCACCCAACATGATCCATTTGTAGAACGCAACTCTATCATCGCCAATGTATAAAGGTGGGTTCATATAGTTGCAAGCCTTATCTGTGTACTCCGGTAGAGGGTTTGTCTAGAACTCCCAATTGTACTCCTCTTGTTTCCTTGTGAGGAACTTGAGTCATTCATCGACACTAGACAACTTGGTCATTGATCCGAAACATACCCCTACTAGCTCCTCGATTTTTTTATTTTCCTGTAAGACATAGTATCAGACTGTCTAGAATTTTTGCTTCAACATCAAAAGATCTTCCTTGAAATGAATGATCTTTTCCTCAAAGTCCTCTACTGGAAATTCTAGTGCCTTTTTGAGTTCTTTTGTTTCTGTCTACATCGAGTGCTCAAATATCATAGCTCCACCTTAAACCTTTGAATGAATCTCCAAAAATGGCTCATCCTACATACTATATTTTTCATGCTTCTCCTTATGATCATGCTCATCATATTGGTTTACCATCAATGTTTCCACATTTAAGTTTCCTTCAATGTCTTCTTCTTAGCCTTCTCCACATGTGGGGACAAATTTTTGTCCACCCTCTCTGGTTGTCAAACATAGATGTACTTGATCCAGGTGGATATTGGTGGCCCCCCGCGAATTCCACATGGACGACCACCATTGTTTCTTTCAGTTTTTTAGTTTCCTTAATTGTAGCACAGTTTACTATTTTTAGCAGTTTTCAATTCCTAAATGTCTAGAGATGTTTTGAGGTCATAACATGATGTTTTCTTGGAAACCTACCACCAACAACCAGTTTTAGTTCAACTTTTTATTGTAGTCCTTAGAGAGATGTTTCCAATGGGGTATCATGCTCGTCAAATGGAGATAATATGACCAAGTCATGACCTTGGGAAGTTGGCTACCTGGCTAACCCCAACAGGGCCCATAAACTCTTGGTGTTACGTCTCCTCGGGTTAGGGTTTTAGTTGTTTATGGTTTGATCTTATTGTTCAATAATAAAAAGTCCTTTGAGGTTGATTGTAATGTAGTTCAAAGGCATTTACCCAACTGATGCCAGCCTAAGCTACATATACCCCATTGATGCAGCCTAAGCTGCATATACCCATAGTATGCAAATTAAATTTCAGATTACATGTCCCACTATGTGTGTACATGTCCCAAGAATTTCTAATATTCCTTTGTCTTAGTAACACCTTCACAAATCAAGGCTAAGGGTCCTTAATTAAACTCTACATGGAAATATTCATTTAACTATCCATAGGTTATAACTTTGGGTTACTTTTGACCTTCCACGCTTATCAACCATACTGTAGTCTTTAGACTTTGCTTAATTCTTAACTTAACCTAAAATGCACTAATTCGCTTATTTCTATTATAATTTTCATATAATAGAAATATTTCAAACCCACACTTAAACCTTACCTTTCCGCCATTCTTCAAACCTTTGCACATATACCGATGCTCTCTTAAAACATTAATTCTCCACCGTTGATTTCATTCCTCAATCCGATGATTATCGTGTAACTTGATCATTAACTATCCCAAACAATCTCCACTGTTGATCTGCTCTGTCCAATCCAACGAATGTCACATCACCCAATCGCCAACCAGCTTGGTTGATCTACACCATTGATCAATCCTACTTGATCCAATGGATATCGCACAAGCTCGTGCAGAATCATGCACAATCGATATTAGGTCGAGATCACGTGAGAAAAGTGGTTTTCTCTTTCCACCATGTGCTACGTGTTAGCCGCTAAAGATAATTGCATAAAATTTAGAAATATCGCTTACAACCTTTGGATCACACGACAAACTGCTTACCTCTTGTGAATACCACTCTGTCCTTCTACTAACACATGGCTTCATATGATCTCTTCATTTCTTGAATTCGTGTTGCGTGACTCAATCCTAGTCGTCTATCTCCCTCACTCTCGTTTTTTGATTCGATTGATCCAACAGTTCCTATTCTTTACTGCTATGTTCTTTTGTTTGTTAATGTCGTCTTTCTACATGTGTATTTGTCTTCGCCTCACGATCTTCACTTGTTTTTATTCTGATCTCTTCTTGTGCCATTATGCTTCCTACACCTTCGATGTAACATTAAAGGCTTTCTTCAATATTGTCTGTGTGTAAAACCATAACACTCCCCTCTGCACTTCTTCTCTGATTCTTCACACCTACAACCTATGTTACGTAGAATTACTCAAGTTCACACACAACTTATAATTCAAATACACATCACACAAACTTAGAATCAAGTTATCTGTATTAATAAACAACCATTTACATAGGAATTTCTTTCTTGGCCTTATTTTCAATATCAGTGGCCTTTCCTTTCCTACCGGTAGGCCTAAATCACTGACTCCCTAACTCTTGAATGACTGACTGATTCACTTTATACAGGAATTACAAAGGGAGGGATCATTTATGATCCATGATTTTCTCCCACAATCGCTCAATCAAACCCCTAAATCTCTCCTTCTACATACATGGTAGATAATTACATTAAATCAAGCTTTATCAATTCCATCAATTTAGCTCTGTTTTAACAGAATTTGTCTCGGTTTACAATGATTTTCCAAGTTTTCCATTTCATAGCTTTGGATTTCGATTGTAATGAAGGGTTCTCGAATGCTCCTGCATCAAACTCCCAAGGCACAAAAATTTATGACCTCCTCATCATATGCTTCCGGTCTTTCTAACAACATTTGTGAGTTGCAACAAAACCTCTACAATAACAAGTCTCCTTCTTACTACATGATACCTCACCAAGCTTCTCTCCTCTGAGCTTAGTCTTTTGGAATTTCTCTAGTTCTCTGTTCTTTGGAACCATTTGAGCACGTTTGGCTCTAGGCTGCTACAATCTTCTCACCTTCTTCTGCTGCTATCTGTACGACAAGAATAAGACCATAAACGCACCAATATTCAACATCTTTGCACCTATTTCAATTGCACATAGAATCTTCTTCTGCCCTGATACCAAAAATTGTTCTAGCCTTAGTTGCATATACCCCACTGATGTAGCCTAAGCTACATATACCCACAATATGCAAATTAAATTTTAGATTGCATGTCACACTATGTGTGTACATGTCCCAGGAATTTCTAATATTCCTTTGTCTTAGTAAAACCTTCACAAATCAAGGTTAAGGCTCATTAATTAAACTCTATGCAGAAGCATTCATTTAACTTTCCATAGGTTATAACTTTGGGTTACTTTTCACCTTTGGCGCTTATCAACCATACCCTAGTCTTTTGAATTTGGTTAATTCTTAACTTAACCTGAAATACACAAATTCACTTATTTCTATTATAATTTCCATATAATAGAAATATTTATAACCCACACTTAAACGTTGCCTTTCCGCCATTCTCCAAATGATTGCACATATACCGATGCTCTCCTTAGTGAGTTAAATCTTTGTCGTCGGTCTCATTCCTCGATCCGACATTTACCGCGTAACCCAATCATTAATTATCCCAGACGATCTCCACTGTTGATTTGCTTTGTCCAATCCAATAGTTGTCACGTCACCCGATTGCCAACCAACTTGGCTGATCTACACCATTGATCAATCATGCTTGTTCCAACAGTTATCGCCCAATATCGTGCAAAATTGTGCATGACTAATATCAGGTGGAAAACTTGCGAGAAAAGTGGTTTTCTCTTTCCACCATGTACTACGTGTCAACCACTAAATATAATCGCGTAAAATATAAATATAAAAAATTTATAATTTGGAAAAATTATATACCATATAAACAATATTAATATAAATATTTATAAAAATATTAATAATATTAGCGGAATGAAAAACCATTAATATTATATTAATAACTAATACCATTATACTAATAAATTTAAATGTCAATTTCTTTATTTTTCAATATAGTTATTCAAGCTAAAAAAAAATATAAAACGAGTTACTTTGTTCTCGCGACTCTATATTTCTTAATCCCCTACGTATGATGGATATTGTACTAAATAGAAAGCATCTCATTCCCATACGGAAGGATTTAAAAACCCCTTTTCTCAATGCAAGATGTTAAAGTTACTTAATATTGGATTTGTTTTTTCTTTTTATTTTTATTTAAACTTATTAGTACCATTTTCATAAATATTTATTAGCATTAAAAAATTAACATAAATAGGATATTATTTTAATATTAATATATATATATATAATTTAAAAAAGTCTTATGAATTTTTTAATGTTATGGACTTTATTTCGAGTGTTTATATGGAGGATTATATTTTTTTTCCGGGAAGATATTGAATTCGGGATAAACTTGTTAATGAGAATGTAAAGATATTGAAGGTTACTAAGATGAATTTTTTTTAAATGAGAGAATTTATTTTTATTTTGCAAATACAATAGTTCTTTAATTTTGGTAGTGAAGCAAAGATTTGTAAGCCTTGGAGGTAAAGACTTATTGCACCTATTTTTAAGAGTGGGGGTGAAAGCATTTCCTCTCATTACAAGACCATTATTTTTATCTACATTTTAACCAACCTATATGAGGTTACCTTAGAAAGGAATATTAGCTTTCGTTTGAAATCCATGGTATAAGAGAGAAAGGTCAAGCTAGGCTTAGGAGATATCATTAAATTTTGAAATATCATGTTCATATTATGATAATTATAGAGTATTGAGACAAGAATGATACTAATCTCCTCCTCATGTGATGGCTTTCCTCATAAGCATGTACGACAATGTTATTGCCAAGCTTAGAACCACTGACGGTTGGTCAAAAGAAATTAAATGCAATATTTGAGTCAAGGAAGGGTATCCCTTATCCCCTACCATTTTCGGTATGAAAGAGTGTTTGGAAGATGCAAGTTGTGTTGGATCCAGACTCAATGCTATGGTCATGAATTTTCTTCTTTATCCTAACAATATTTTTGTTTTCCCACGTAACCATTACGATTTTGGAAAGAAACTCAAAGTCCTCTAATATTTCGCTTTCAAGATGAGTACGCCAATTAATACTGAAAAATACAATGTCATGATAATTAAATCCAAAAACATCATCTATGATACTTTCATTTATGACGACATCCCTTGAAGGAAGTTTCATCGTAAAAATTCTAGTAATTGGCATCCATCATAAACTCAATTACAATTATAACATTGAGAAAAATATCACTTTCTATCGTTATGTATATAAATCTTCACATACGGCCATTTGTTTTCCTAAATTAAATATGAATTTTACTTGATTACATCATTCTATTATCTCTTTATATATATATATATATATATATATATATTAATATATATATATATATAATATTATATATATATATTAATATTAGTTATTAATTTATTATTGAATTCAGGTATCATTTGTAAACTTATAACCTTCCAATATAACATGAGGCAATATCATAAGAAGATTATACATGGTCAATATTAAATTTTAAGGATCTAACATGAAGGTATATTATTGTGTTGGCATTCTACAACCCAGAATGATGACGATGTATGATTTTGTCCATGTTCAATGTGGAGTTGGAATAATTATGCTTTAAAATAAAAATAGAATATACTATAAATTTAAATGCAATGTCAATTATAATAAAAATATAAAAATGATTACACATATTTTGTTAATTTTAATAAATATATAATAAAATATCAATATGCTTCATTGTTTCTCTCACTCTCTCAATAAATAAAATATTTTGATTTCTACGTAAAATAAAATAAGTTTATATTACCTTTAAAGTGAAATAAAATAACTAAAAGTAAATGAAATATTATATTTTCACTTTTTCATTTAAATGTGTGAAGATGTGTAATTCTTATACTTTGTAAAATATTTCATTGTAGAATTAAAATAAATTATATGAAAATATGTGTGGTATGAATTTGTGAATGAGTGAATGAAATACAGAGTTAAGAAAAAACACACAGATACAATGAAACATAAATTCAATTAATAAATAGCAATTACTTCGAATTATTTACATGAAGAAGAGAAACAAACTAGCTTAGGTGATGGTAGCTACATGCCTTCTAAACTGAGTTATGAAGAGGCTATGAGGCATTTCTATCATGAAGAAATAATGCGAAACCCTAAACATCCAAAAACCTAACCCTAGGATATGATACGTCAAAATTTTGTGGGCCCGATGGTGTTAGCTAGAATGTCAGCTTCCCAAGGTCGTAACTTTGGCATATGATCTTCGTTTGGCATGCATAATATCCTGTGAGAAAGTACTATATGAGAAAAAAAAATGACCACAAACAATCATGCTTTTCCCTCTCTATTAATTTCCCCAAAAAAATTGTTTAGGGCCTTAAAATGGCTCTCAAAGTTCAGGACTCGAGAAACTGCTAAAAGTAGAAAGTATTCTATAAAATAGGAAATAAAAAGGCAACAACATTTATGGTCTAAGAGGAAGAGGTTGGTGACCACCAATATCCATTTGGATCAGTCCTACCCCCTTAATAATCAATTTTCTCCATTGTGTTTAGTGCCTCAATGAGATGGAGAAACTTTTGTTGAACTTGGCCCTTGGTGACCCACTTGCCTTTTTGCAAGAGTTGACTGAATTTGACAACCTGATATATTTGTATCCTCTATTGGCAAGTGTTATTAATTTTTACATCCATAATGCAATCACTCGTGGCATGTTCAATGCAATCTGAGTTGAGCTCTATTGGTGTCAACTGATCAACAATGTTTGATGTGTCCAATAATGGTGGAAAGTATGGCTAAAAGATGTCCACGTTGAATAATGATTGCAATCTAAGGGATGGGGGAATACCTGAATTTAAATCATTCTCACCCATAGTCTTGGTGATGATGTAAAGCCCAAAAGGTTGCAAAGCTTTGTGAGAGTTTCCTGAGCTAGGCAATCCTAAATGACCTAGATCTTAGTCAAATGCACATGCACACCTTGATAATCAATAATGTAGCCTAAATATTGGACCTGGTTCATGCCAAAGGAGAATTTATCCAAGTTGGCACATAGTTTGTGCTACTGTAGGGTTTGAAGGACCTTCCAAATATGTTGCAAGTTATTTGCCCAACTCTAGTTGAATATTAGGATGTCATCCATATATACAACCACAAACTAGTTGGTAAAATGCCACAATATCTCATCCATCAACCTCATAAAATTTGGAGGGATATTTTTCAACCCAAAGGGGATGACCAACTACTCAAACAGGACCTACAATTTGATGTCATTTTTCCATACATCTGTGAGCTCTATTGGAACTTGGTGATAGCCAGAATTTAGATCAATATTGTTGAATTAGTTAACCCCCTTGAGCTGGTGTAGAAGGGCATTAATCTTTGGGATAGAGTATTTGTTCATGAGAGTGATCTTATTCAGCGCCTAAGAATCAATGTAGATTCTCTAGGTCCCATCCTTATTTTTTACGAGTAAAATTGGGCTCCCACAAGGTGATGAACTTGGCCGGATGTGCCATTTTTGTAGCAACTCTTGGATCGGTTGCTTGATTTCCTCATTTTCCAAAATAGGGGGTGACATAATGGAACATTTGGTAGAAGTGATTTGAGAGTCAGACTGATGAAATGCTTGACATCATAGTGAAAGGATACCCTTTTCGGTGACAAAATATGTGACTACAATCTTTCCCTTACTTTAAGAGTGAATCAAAAAGAAAAGAAATATCCTAGTCAGTGAGATGATCTTACTACATTTCATAGGAGAGATAAAAGAAATGGAGGTAGCTGGGGCCATGTATGGTATCCTGCATAGTTTTATGCCCAAATTAATAACAAAAATGTGAGTTTTAGATTCATACACAACATGAAACTTCCAAAAGTATGGTTGTCCTAATAAAACATCACAAAAATCAAGAGGAGAAGCATCACATAGTACCTCATCTATCAATCGCTTGATGTTGTAGGGAAGATGGCACTGTTGGTTGAAACAAAGATCTCGTCCTTGGATGATTCACGAGATGGTGTATGATTGTAGTTCTGGCATGGTTTCCAGGTCCAACCACTTCTTGAAATTTGTTGAGATGAGGTTATTTTGGCTCCCATTGTCAATAATGAATTGAAGTGGACAACACTTTACCCACATATGCGGGTGGAAGAGATGTTTCCCGTCCTCTGGATGTTTAGGCTCAATCTTTTGGACCTTTCAACCTTGGTGGTGGCAACAAGGGCACTAGGTTTTTCATCAATTGTATTCTTCCCCTTATAATTCCCCTAGCTAGGTTCTAGCTTAGAGTCAAAAAATACATCTAACTTTGAAAGTTTTATCTTGGTCAACTATGACTAATTGACACAACACTCATTTGCGTTGTGGGTGGGGAATCTTGTGGAACTCACACCACTTTCCAATGTCCTTATTTGTATTCATGGTGCTATTCTTTCCTTGTGTCTTCAATAGTTTGTCCTGAGTTGCTCCACCTTGGCTGAGTTGCTCCACCTTGGCTTTGTCCTTCGCTTTGTGGTGTGGTGGTGCCTTTACCCTACTTCATATTTGTAGATCCAAATTCTCACTTCTTCTGTTTAAATTTGTGCTCGATCCTCGCAGTATATCAATGCATTGCACCAAGTGAGTAGATGTCTAGGAACTACATTTTTTCCTAAATGTATTTGTGAAGAAAACCAAGATACTTGAGAATCAATTGTTACTTAGAATCCTCAATACCGAACTTTGTGCATAGGGTATGGAAGATGTTCATGAAATCTAATACATCTTTGCCCCTTTCCTACCATAGTGTGGTCAACTTTACGTACTTTTGTTCATAACTCCCAATAGGGTAATATTTTTCCTTGTTGAAATCTTGGAAGGAATTCCAAGAGGGTACAACTAAACATATTGAGGGTTCCTTATAGAGTCCAAAAATTGCTTTACCTTGACACCCTTTTTTCCCATACTTCTTCCTTTTTCCTATCTCTATCACCTAAATAAATGCAATAAACATAAGGTTTTGTTAAGGTAAGCACTTACATGTCCTCCTTTTCATATTTTGTCCATATACCTTATTGTTTTATTAAAGTTTGCATTCATCTACATAATTGACCTGATTCTGCAGCTAATCCACAGATCCGCAGTACCTCCATTGTTGGCAGGTTTCCATTGCACCAGCTCAGCAAAAGAAGATATGTATAGATGAGGAATGATCCCCTTGTGGATTCTTTCCTATTCTATCGAGCCAACCCTTCAAGATAATCGCACTGCAATACGGTTAACCTCAAAGTCAACTGCAAGATCATATGTCGGAACAAAGTCTGAATTTCACGAAATATTATCGATTTTCTTTTCCAAATAGAAAATTGATGATTAAGCGATATATTTTGGTTTAATAAGGATCGTAATGAAGATATGTAGGCTTAAAATTCTCATGTTGTTATTTGAAGAAATCTTATAAGAACAATGGCCACTCTGTGTTTTGGGTGCATGCTGTTGTATGTAATTTTCAAGAACATCCTGTTAAAATTATTTTCGATTAATAGACTTTGGTTCATACTTTCCATGTTGCATTGATTAAAGTTGTTGACTATCTCTTGGAGGGCCCTTGTGTCCAGTTCACGTCTTTGATCCATTGAAAATAGATTTCCTTTGATTTCTTAAAGTTAAATTATGGATGCCCTATTTTATGTTTTAAAATTTAGTCCAATGGAATTCACGATTAAATTGATATCTGCATCAAAAATTTCATTTGCTTTCTACCTAGCATAGTTCAGTTATTTCATTTTCTTTCTACCTATCATAGTTTGATCAGAGTTTATATATTTAAGATCTTAAAATTTAGAGAAATATTATTTGATAATAATATAAGTTTTATTTAAGTAATTTTTTGAAAATATTTAATTATTTAAAATAATTTTAGTTAAATTAATAATAAGTAAAATAATAACATACATTAATACATCTCTCTAAGTTATACTAAAATACTCTAACTTTATACTAAAATATTTCATTAATTTCTTGATATATCAATAAAACAACCAATTTTTATTTTTGATGAACAAAAAGATCAAAAGAAGAAATTTGCAAAAGTTTATTATATTTTTTTCTCTAATAAGTAAATTTTTGGAAAATATTTAATTATTTAAAATAATGCTAGTTAAATTAATAAGTAAAATAATAACATACATTAATACATCTCTCTAAATTATACCAAAAAATTTCATTAATTTCTTGATATATCATAAAACAACAATTTTTATTTTTTTATGAACAAAAAGCATCAAAGAAGAATTTGCAAAAGTGTATTATGTTTCTTTCTCTAATAATAAATGACCATTACCCACATTAAGTTTGTCGATGAAACGACCATCAAAAACTTATTTCTATATGTGTAGCATGCTTTGCAATAGGGCCACGTTAAATAATTTTTGTCTATTTTAACTCAGTAAAATCACATTTTATTAATGTGTATTTTTTGAGAAATTTTCTTTAAATGTTAAACATAGTATGATAGTATTATTTTGTTCAGTATAAAAACTATAAAACTTACTAAAATTTGGAATACTTCAGTTTTTAAGTTTGGTTAATTATAACTTTTCAAAAACAATTTATATTTTTGAAAAAATATTTAAATTTTCTATATAATTTCGTTTAAATTAATAATCAAAATAGTAATATTATGCAACATATATATGTATATTAATATAGGTACATTGTTATCTACTTGATATATCATAAAACAATACTAATTATTATCTATAAATAAGAATGGAGTAAACATTTGGTGAACACATAGGTGAGTTGTGACTACTTACTTCAAATTAAATTTGATCCTTGACATAAACATTTTTTTTAGTGTATCTAATTATCTGGATTATTTTAGTTCAGTGAAATTACAAATTTCATTAACACTATATTAACATATTATTGAGTAATATTTCTTTAATTAATAAGAAAAAAAAAATGATATCTATATATATATATATATTATATATATATATATATATATATAAATCTATCGTCCTAGAGTTGATCACTAGAACCAAAATTAATCCATAATCATATTTTATCCCCATGGTTCGCCACCAGATAATCAAACTAGCAGTGAAATCTAATGTTTTTATTCATATAATCTACATAGCTTAAATAGATTCATAACCAATGAGGTAGGGTGCATTTAGTATTGAGATTAGCTAGTCTATATAGAAGTGTAGAAAAATGGCCTTGAGACCTCCTAGGAAAACATAAAAAACTAATAGAAGCCAAAGAACTCAGTACTCTAAAAGGAGTAAGGCTAATATGAAAACAAAGTATGTTGGTGATCGAAACATGTTAGGAGGAACTAGACACATCAATTGGATCTCTTGGGGTGCTCAGATACACTGGCCTTTCACATGAAGTAGGAGGGTTTAATTACACACCAACAATAGAACCATATCATGATGTTTAGCCTGGAAATGATAATCTATAAGAGAATTTCACATTTTCCTCGTGCCTCTTGAGGAGGAATTTTCCCATAAGAGCTTTCATACACCAATAAAGCTCAATAGTATGCAAGTATTTGTTCTTTTACATATTGGTTTGCCTAGTATCTCACACCCAATAGGCCACAAAACCCACTAATTTAGTGTCGATGAATTCATACTTGTTGGCTAAAACCTCTACAGATGCTTGAAGAATTTTACTTGGATTTTAAGTGGGTTGTGTAGGTGAAAGCGACGAGCTTCATTATGAACCTGGAGGTGAGCCTAGGCACCTCCTTCAACTCTCCTTGAGGATCCCCTATGGCTACAAGCTCATTTCCTAGGCATGGTGGAAGGGGAAAGAGTTGGAGTTTAAAATGGTGAAAGAGTAGAAAAACATAGTAAGACTAATGAAGGTAGTGTTTGAGGAAAATTGATAAACATAAATGGAATAGGGAAAGGAGACATTGGAAGTAAAAGGAATTGAAAAGAGTACACTAGTGCAAAAAGAAGGTTGAGAAAATGTTACTAGGAAATTCATAAAATACACCAGCGAAACCAGGAGAAAGTGCAAGTAGGAAAATGAAGAATGTTGAATACCTATAACACAATGTGACTGGTAGGAGGTAGACTGAGAAACAAGGGGATCACTTCATTAGATAATACAACTAATTTGGATACAACACTTCTCCACATCCATTTAAGTAGTACAACCTCTTTGTAAAACTAAGCCTCAAAAGTATCTTTCCAACCAAACAAATTTATAGAATCAATCATAATTGGGGAGAATAACTCATGAGGACCTAGTCCTTTGCCCTTAGAAAGATACAAAGAAAATTGAGAGGAATCCAAGAAGCTAATTGAGTAGTGAAGTACCATTGGAATAATCTCTCTTGTTGTAGTTGAGACATCAATGGTAACCTTGTAACCTCCCTTAGAAATAATTGATGTGCATCCATCTAGATCCTTCATTTATCACCATTTCAAGTCATTAATGGCATCATAATACTTACGGGGACATCTATCATCATAAGTTTATATAAGGGACAGTTAGTAGAGGGAGGCAACCACACCTCCCCTGATGGTTGAATGGGGTGACAATGGTGGTATAATCCCTTTCTAGATTTTCTTAGTGTTCATCGCTTAATTCGATGTTATATTACTATTCATGAAAAAAACAATTCCTAATCTTGGGAGAGCAAAGAGTGGTAGTTTTGCAGGAATGAGGAGGATTATGTAGTGGTCTAAGGGGAAGAGAGAAGAAAATATAGATTAGAACATCAAAAAATTTCCAAACACTCTATAACTTTGATATATGAGTGTTTGATGTATAAAAAGATAATAATAAGAAAATAAAGAAGGAAATTATCCAAAATAATTTGCAAACCTCTCACTAGGGGTAATATTTTCCACTCCTAAGCCATTTATGAATTTTTTTCAAAGTAGATACAACCATTTGAGAATCTCCTTCCACAAAATTTCATTTTAGTTTTAAAAAATTCACGAATTTCTTTATTTTTATTTTTTTAATTTATGTATTGATTATTATTTAATGTAAATTAATAAATTGAAAATTGAATGTTTTTTTTTATATCAAATAATAATAGTGATATTAAATAATAATGGCTTCCGGGACAGTCCTAACAGCATGAAATGCTTTTTTAAACAGCGTGTAAGATAATGCTTTAATTTCCGTTTTCATATGACATTTTAAATTGATGATGATTTATTTAACCATAATTTTTTTTGGTAAACGAATTCTACTAGTTTAGGACCCCAATCCGATGATTTTCTACGGTCACATCTACTATTATTTTAAACGCTCATCTTTCCCACATGCAACAAGCCAGGGCGAGTATTTTTTATGTTTTGTTCGTTATTTAGTACATAAAATCGATTTGATTTTCTGCTGTCAAAGCTAACGTGTCGACTCTATAATTCAAATTCATCTTGATTTTGAAAGTAAATAGTCAAAGCGTAGGATTCGAACTCAAAATTTATGTTGTATCGCAAGAGGAGCAAGAAACAACGGAACATTTAAAGTTGGCGAGAGAGAAGCAGCAAACCACACAGCACATTAAAGTTAGAACTTGGGAAAACTTATATCATCAGAATAGGTTTCGGTATTATTACATCCCATATCATCCGTATCCAAGGAATAAGTTGCACGTTATTACAAGTAATCCAGATTGATATTTGCATCCACGAGAGAGTAAAGATCTGCTGCGACTAAAATGCGATAAAATTAATAGTATGGATCTCGTAATTCTTTTCCAACTAGTATAGATTTAAATGTAATTAGATAGCTATCTTTTGGCTCTTTCTTTCTTTGAGTTTTTATAAGTCAAAGACAACTTGACAACTCCCATGGTCATCTCCATGTACAGCTAAAATCTACTGCATGTAACCTCTGTCATTCATGGAACTTGGATTTTGTTGAGATCCAATTACTTTCCTGGCTTTCAATCCACATGCACACATCGCTTTCTTCTTAAGAAAGTGTTTGAGGAGGAGCTTTTGGGAAAAAAAATGGATAAGAAAACATAGACAGGGCAGAAGGTCTTCCCACTTGACCAAAATTGAAGAGGACAAAATGTAGAGCATATGACTTGTTCTTTTCAGTATTACTAATTAGTTAAATAAGATTATATTGGAAACATAAGTAATAAATGACTAGAGTTAAACTCAAATTTATGATTTGTTCTTTTCAGTATTACTAATTAGTTAACTAAGATTATATTGGAAACATAAGTAATAAATGACTAGAGTTAAACTCAACTTAAACTCGACTAATTCAAATTGAATTGGGACACTTGGAGGGATCGTTTTGACACCTAACATATGGTTGGAATTAGATTCTCCAACACATAAAATTTAATTAAGATATTTGCTCCTCTATGTCTAAGCTAGGTTTACAATTTAAAGATTGACTTCAACTTTTCTTCTTCTCCTTTTCTAGATCTTATAGCATCTAAATTGTTTCAACTTTGTCTTCTTGTTGTAGGCCTCAAATTTTAGATTCTTCATTTGTTGGTGCAGGTCTTCCATTCTTCCAGGTTGAGCATATCTTTGACTTCTTCAAAAAATGACTTGTATGTGGGTTGATGCCACATATTATCTTTTGTAGTGTGTTTTTGATTAATATGTTGCAACATAAGATCATAATATAACTCTAATATCTGAAAATGTCGTTAATTTCTTCATTATGCATGTTGTCTTTTACATTAATTTCTGCAATTTCTATGCAAACCTCATCTTCATAGTCATTCTTTTTACCTGCATACTGAAAATCAACATTAGAATTAAAAATATTTGGAGACCCAGATTTCCTCTGTTCTTTCTACTTCGAAATGAGAGCTTTCTCCTGTTGCGCTTTCTTTTTTGTCTCTTCCAATGCTGTACTACCCTTTGTTGTTGCACACACGTTGTCTTCCATTGACTCAAGTGGGCTTTTCTCACTCATTAACGTAATGTCTATACGATGTTTTTGTTGCTTCACGTACAACCATTCATCATTAGCCAACAATTCTTCATCAAATTTTACATCAACAATAGTAATTGCGCGATTCACAATAGTTTTGACTGCTCCAATAGCAGTTTCATTGTCATCAACAAACTTTGTCGCTTGATTAACCAAAATTTCAGCAGCAAGCTCTGTTGCTGAATTTACCAAATCTCCATTGACTTGTAGTTTTGCATAGTGGGGTTCGTGAGCATTTACTTCCTCCTTCTCTCTTGCTTCTATGACATCTTCACAGACATCATTTAGTACTAACTGATCAGAGTGAGATTCAACAACCTTTTGATCTCGTTGTAGATCTCATGCTATTGATGCACATTCATATTCAACTTCAATGCTCCCATTTGCACCAAAACATCTCTCAAGAGTATTCTAGGTTTCCTTGGCTGTCCTGGTTTCTAAAATCAGGAGGCGAAAAATGTTGTCATCCCCATATTCTTTTATGCATTTCAATGCAAAGACATATTTTTGCCTCTTCAATTCGATATCTAAAAGGATCTCAAACACCTCTTGTTGTCACTTTAACCTTCTTAGCCTCTTGGATTTTCCCATTTATTGAGCATTAGCTCACTACAACTCAACATGCAAAACCAATTGTAAACATTACATCTAACTGAAATAAAAAACCTCTAAATTTTAACGTCTACAAACAAATGATTCTACAAATTTCACAAAAGCCACACTTTCACAAAAGAATTTACAAAAAATTATAACGTCCAAAACCAATTATAAAAATGCCCTCTTTTTAATTTCGTTTTCCAAAAAAACAAAAAACACAACCAACTATGCAACACTCTCTTTTTTATAACAAAATTGAATCGAATACCGCTAGGTAACCAATTCAAAAAAAAAATATAATATATATATATTATATAATATATATATATATATATATAATATATAGTATAAAACAAAGCCTCATTTTCTTTAAATCACTCTTTTAGAAAATAAGCCCTTTTCTTCAACGAGAACAAAGAACTCTTCATATCAAATAATTCTTTCAATCACTTTTTTCTTTCAAATAGAAATGAGTCCCCTTTTCTCAAATATGAAACTTATGATTATGAGTTTTCCAAGATCCCATTGCTTTAGAGCTCAAACGCAGCCGCCATTACCTCTATCACGCGTCAATTGGAAACTCGACTAACACGATCTTTTGAATTGGAGTTGAGCGTTCGTAACGCTTAACGCAACACTTTATCCATTTCCACTGCGTTAATAACACAATGTACCCAAATAATAAATATCGTTATCACAGTGGTTTTTTAAAATTTGATTTTGAGCTGAACTTTCTTCAATTGCTTTCTCGGGCTTAGTTGTACCTGGTTTTTTCGTTCTCTTGTTGCTGCTTCGCAGACTTCTTCAAACTTTTGTTTTTCTCCTAAAGAGTCTAACGCTTTCTCTCTGCTTTTTCGCAGTAGGCCTTTTCAAACTTCTGTTACTCTGTCAAAGAGTCTTATTCCAAGTCACTTATTCTCTCTGTTGATTTCACTTTCTCACATTGCTGCTCTTTAGGGGAGTTTTATGCGAAATAGTTTAACTTCTTTTCTGCTACTCTCAAGGAGTTTCACTCAAGCTAAGCTAAGATACCATAACAAAAATTGAATAGAAGTGGAGCAATTTACTTGCTATTTTTAATATTACGAATCAGCTAAATAGGATTACATTAGAAACTATTACGAATCAGCTAAATAGGATGCTATTTTTATGCATGTTAATAAAAAAAGCTATTCGAGATTCGAATGTTTTGATTCACTCAAGATCGGTCTCATAGCTCTAGAAAAGACTCTGCAATTGATCCAGCATAAAGAAAAATGTTTGTTTATTCTCTACACATAGGAATACAAGTTGTTATATTTTGGTATCTTAAAAAAAAGATTGTTTAGAGAGAGTTTTCATACTTCTACAGTCATTTTGTGAATGACTTACTGGTTCTGTAGCTCGATCCCTTATACGCTACCAGTCTTCGTCTGAGGAGGATTCAACCTTAATGGAGAAGCTGAGACTGTAGTATAATTTCTGAATGTTGTTCAAAGCAGTTGCGAGGGTGAAATTGATATCAGAAGTGAATGCTACATTAAATATGTGGAGGTAGAAAACGCTGCCACAGTGAATGGTTATGCATTGAGGTTGAGACCCTTCAGGTTGAGACCCTTCATCTTGACTATATGTGGTCTGTTACCTGATGATGTAATTTTGTGTATTGAATTTAATATGCAGTAGTGCAATTGTGTGTTTGACTACATTGAATAGTTTTGAAAGTCATGGTGTTGCTTGGTCGTGTTGGCTAATATATGCTTTGCATTGGAGAATGATTTTGAACTCTGCAAGTGAAACGTTAATCTTGAAAATATGACTTTGATTCCCTGTGCTATACATTGAATGCTCTACTGCAATTGTTGGTCTGACTGAACAGCATCTGCTTGCTGCTAGGCAATCTGCTGCAACTATGGTTGTGATACTGTGTACATTTTTATGGCCTTGCAACCGCTAAAATTAAAATCCCTATCGAGCTATAATGACACTATGATATAATGACATTGCAAAGATGGAATATCCCTATGGCACGCTGTGCAAGTGGAGAATATATGTTGATTCTAGTTCCTATGGCGTGCATCTACAACTTGGACGACATCTACAATAGATGAGCTCAACCGTGTTCTATAACAAAGAGAATCACACAAATTTGGGTCCTCTTGGAAAACATGTCCAACAAAGCATTCTCATGGGAAATGCGGATAGTTAGTTGCTAAAACGGGCCTAGATTGATCTATAATTTTTTGAAAATACCAAATGCAGTTTCACTGACACTCTATGTACATTTGAAAATTAGTTTTTAATCTATTTTGAGGGAATCTGTCACAAAGGGACCATAGATCTCATATCTTTGTATTAACTAAATGTTATCTTGGAAAAAGGAGGTGAACCCACATACAAAAGTCGACTGTAGATTAGACCTAAATCAATATTTTCCATCTCTCCACTTGGCAAAGGGGAAATTTCTGTAGATTGTTTCATCTGTTGCACTATAGTGTAGGAGGAGGCTCTCTATAGTATTATTGAAACTTTAGGTTTTGTAAGAAGGTGATTGTGCATTATTGTTAGCCATTTGTTGAAGGAGAAAAGGTTTCAAGTATTGATATACATGTATATGTACAATGTTGGTATTGGGCTTATAGTAATTGATTTTATTTTCAGTAAAAGTATTGTCGAAGTCAAGATGTCCATCAAAATAAAGGACTCTTTCTCTAGCGATCTGTAATCCCACAATTGCATTTGTTCCACATGCTATCATCAATGGTTACAAGAATGTATTAGTAGTCACCATTTAACTTGACTATTATTTTCCATTGGGCGAGAAAGTGAAGGAGTATTTGAAGGATCCAAGCAAGTTTGCAATTGTTGCTGCCCTAGTTGTGGCATTGTATTGAAAACTCATTATAGTTTATGTCTACATATATATGCATTGATTCCTTGTTACTTCGACTACTGCATAAGAGTTTGGTGGGCTGTATAAAGGCAATGATTGTTTTGACAAATAAAAGTAATCTTTTGTGGAGAAAAGTTTAGTCGGTTGTATTGTCAGAACATAATGCTAGTCATGAGTAAACTCTTATTTTTTATGTAATGGATTGTAATTGGTGCTTGCCGGTTGCACACTGATCATTTTTTGCACATTTATAAAAGATATTGTTGTGTACTATGAGCGGCTATTACCTTTTCGCATTGAGTAGTAGTTGTGATCAGTTTTTAAGGTGTAATTCTGACAATAAAAAAAAAATGTTCAGAATCAATGAAGTATTAGAGTTCCTCAAAACTCTGATATTGTTTACTACTCATGATACATTAAAAAAGAGCAAAGATTCTCTCACAGACATTCAGGTCTGTCTACAAAATGCACAAGATAAAATTAATTTTTTGCAACTCGAATATCAGCTACAATAAGAAGAATTAAGACAGAGGAGTCATTCTGAACATGTTTCTATTGAGAAGATTGAAACATAATCCCATAAAGCAGCAAGGTTACATGCAGATGTAGAAGTTCAACTTGCACTTCCTAAGCCCATCATCAGACCTTGGGAAGAGCTTGTCCACAACAAACACAAAACTAGTCTTCGATATGAGAAGGACTTGTCCTTTCATATTCCAAACTACTCAAAGCCCATTCATTTCAGAGTGTTGGATTCCTTCATGACAATTCACCTCCAACTGTTCCAGATTCCACTTCTCTTCCATAGCAACAACAACAAATTGTGAAATTCCAACATTGTGAGTGAGTTGGCCATTTGAAATATCAATATTTTGATCTTCATCCATGTATGCACTGTCATAAAACCACCCATTCTTCACACAGATGCTTCAGAAACAAACGTCCTACAAGAACAAATATTCATCTGGGATGGATCACTTCTTGGCAGTGGGCATCAACAACCAAGAAGATATTCCAATCACGTGTCAGAAATTGTTCCAGAGTATTGAACAGTCTTGCAGATGAGTTTTCTCCATCATCTCACCTTGTATCTGACAGGGGGGGAAATGATGGTCATCTACAAGCTTCAAAGTCACATCAAGCGAGCCTGAGCCACAACTTGCCACACCAGTTTCAGAGTTGTAGTCAGAGACAAAGATACCCCTGAGAATTCCTTCATTCGGTAATGCCTCTTCAAAGAATCTAGAACACTTCCTCTAGCAGAAGACTTCAACTTCTTGCCAATTTCGGAAGAATTCTAGGAACAAAATTGTGGACACTTCCTATAGTAGAAGACTCCAACTTATTGCCAATTTCGGAAGAGTTCCAGAAATTTCATTAAGCATTCCAGAGTTTTTGGTCATCCTTACTGTTGGGCCTCAAACCTGCACTCATTTACCCATCCTCCCAACAGCCTTTTCCTACTTATTTCCTTCTTTTATCATCATTTCCTTCATCAACTTGTTCAATTCATTGCATTATAGGACTTTCCAACATGATTTGCTAATTGTGCTAATGGTCTACTGTTGGTTTAGATTTTTGGTTCAAAGTGCTGCAATTCCACAGCTGTTACAGGTCCGATCTCTAATTCCGCAGCCGATCGCAGATTCCGCAGCCATTTTCTTGCTTGATATGATCCAGGTGTCTTCTAGAGAAAAGAGCCACATGGGCAAGTTTGTATGACTGTGTACATGGTACGTGTGCTATCAGTTCAGCCAAACCGGCCGTCTACACCCCTGGTCAACGCGGAGGAAGCTCTGGTCAAACGGCAAGGTTGCAAATGGTGGCACGGCTCAGCGTGTTCGGTTGGAGCACGTAAGTCACAGCTGGCTTCTCCTTTAGCCATGAAGATTGCAGGGGACAAGAACCCAACACCAGATTTATTAAACCATGATGACCGTTCCCTAGATCCATGCTCGGTGCTGCTGAACGTGTCTTTTTCCTAGCTGTTAGTTAGCTTAGTTTACGCATAGGACAGTTGATGTTCTTGCTATAAATAAAGCGTTTTCATACGCTGAATAGTTAGTCTGGTTTTAGTTAATATTTTGCTGCTATAAAATCTATTCTGAAGACCTTTTTATAAAGCGTTTTACGCTTCCCACTGTGTTTATTATAAGTTGATTTAATTAAAAGAAGACAATTCTGTTTCTATCTGCGTAGCTGATCTTTTACTTGGTTGAAGTGGATGGAGGGCCCCTGTCTGCTACAACCATTGTACAGTAGCCTTTGAATTTATTTTCCTGCATTTCGTTTTTTTTATTTGATCATGTATATTAATGTACAGTTTTTGAATTATGCTGCCTTACATTTCTGTACTTTTCATGACTGATCAGTGTGTTTTTACAGCTTTGATTAGGAGCCCGGGACAGTGTGCTTTTACTTCTTTGCAACACTA
>APFE031448221.1:0-31325 GCA_000404065.3 Pinus taeda | reverse complement strand
TTCGGGAAGATGAAATGCCTGACATCCTCAAGGCATGTCATGATGAACCTTGCGGAGGACACTTTGCTGACAAGAGGATGGCCTATAAAATCCTTTCTTTAGGATATTATTGGCCTTCTCTCTTCCAAGATGCAAAACAATATGTCAGAAGGTGTGACAGCTGTCAGAGAGTTGGGAGACCGACTCTTTCAAATGAAATGCCATTACAGCCACAGGTACTCATCGAACCCTTTGAAAAATGGGCTTTAGATTTCATTGGACCAATTAATCCACCATCTAGACAAAAGAAATATATATTGGTTTGCAATGATTATGTCACTAAATGGGTATAAGCCAAGGCATTACTTTCTGCCACTGAAAATTCAGTTGTTCAATTTCTTTTTGAGGATATATTTACTCGTTTTGGTGTCCCAAGAGAAATTGTAACAGATCAGGGAAGTCAATTTACATCTAAATTGATGGAAAAGCTTATGGAGGAATACAAAATCAAGCATAGAAAGTCTACTCCATACCATCCGCAAGAAAATGGCCAAGTGGAATCTACAAATAAAGTTCTTGAGAGCATCATCACCAAGATTGTTCATCCCCACAGAAGAGATTGGGCAGAGAGGCTCTCTGAAGCCTTGTGGGCCTATAGAACTACATGGAAGAACACAACAGGACATTCTCCCTATGAACTTGTTTATGGGAAAGAATTCTTGCTCCCCATCGAGTTTCAAATCAAGACCTTCAAGATGGCAGTTCAGTTAGGGATGAGCTTATCAAAAGCCCAAAATCACAGAATGGACCAGTTAAACGAACTAGATGAAATAAGACAAGATGCAATTCTGAGGACCGATCTAGTTCAACACCAGAGGACCAAATGGCATGATCGATTTATCAAAAAAAAGAAGTTTCAAAAAGGAGATTGGACGCTACTATTTGATTCAAAGTTTAAAGACTTCAAAGGGAAATTTCAAACTCATTGGCTTGGGCCATATGAGATTGATGAAGTCTTTAGTAATGGAGCAGTCCGAATCAAGACAATTGATGAGTTCCAAACTACTATATTGTGAATGGCCACCGCTTGAAGATCTATCATAAGCCACTCTCAAAAGAGGACTTTGTCAAAATATTTCAAGAAAATTCTGCAATGAGGCTAGTGGAGAAGAATCCTTCTCCTCCATCAGCCTAATCTTTATTTCTTTCTGATTTGAAAAAAAAAAAAAAAATGTGTATAAGCCTGAAAACCAATCTTGGATTGGCAGCGTTATGCAGAAAAACCAATCTTGGATTGGCAGTCTTATGCAGAAAATATAAGGTGAAAATCAGGGTCACCTGATACTTTATATTTTCCAAAAAAAAATCTCTCTTTCCACCATCATTCCATCTTCATTCCATTCCGCTTCACTCCATATTCCATTTCACTTCATTAATCTCTCACTTAATTCATTCCATCTCATTTCCACCAATAAAGTCCCTCTCAGGACTATTCCATTCAGATAAGTTTGTTCTAATAATCTTTGTGCAGGCAGAAAAGTATTGTTGCAGATTCTGCAGCTCATACCGAGTTTCCGCAGCCAATACACTCTGTCCCTGCAAACAAAGCAATTCTATGTCCAAGAAGAAAAAAAAATTCAGAGGTATCATCATCAAAAGAGCAGCAAGGATACATAGCACCTACAAGGCCAGAAAGCAATCAAAAGTTAGCCACCATAATCAACAAGGGATCAGATTCAAATATATAAAGGTATGTTCCAAAATTTCTAATCAACAGTTTAATATCATTTTTGCATAGTTTTAAAATCGTGGTAGGAGTCACTTAATGTAATGATTGACAAGATTATCCCACTCCTCGTCCACGATCACGCCTAATCCACCTCATCACCCTCCTAACGGTTTCCTAATCCCAATTGATTCGAACTTAATACGAGTTGCTCTTCCATTAATTATTCTTACCTCAGTGACGTATACCGGTGTACCATGGCTCTACATAGGATCATTTCCGCAGCAAAGTGTATGCAGCCACTCAAAGCTTATATATTTGACCGTTGCACCTGTATGCATAAAACTTATAGCCGTATTAATCTCTACCCTCATACCACTGCTTCCATTCCCATTTTCATACACCACTCTCGTTTCCTCGTAAAATCCCTCTCTGTTTTTCCTCACCTCGCTATTCAAAACCTCGATCACAAGTTCTACACCTCACTGTTTATTACATTATGGTTACTCTGTACAACCGTAATTCCCCTGTTTTCCCGTAGAGCATTCTCCTCAAGCGTCCATATCCCACTGTCTTTGTTTTAAGTACAACTGAGAATCGAGAATGGGGAAATTATTAAGAGCAGAACCGGAGGGTTCGAAGTTTTTAGAGGGTT
Organism: Pinus taeda; assembly: GCA_000404065.3. Taxonomy (NCBI): domain Eukaryota; kingdom Viridiplantae; phylum Streptophyta; class Pinopsida; order Pinales; family Pinaceae; genus Pinus; species Pinus taeda. Next base: position 28,965 of record APFE031448221.1, on the reverse strand, counting down.
ACCCACAGGTAAAAGAAGCACTACAAAAAGCCGAATGGCTGAAGTTCATTCAGAAATTTAACGGGTACCATAAGGAGGTGACAAAGGCATTTTCCCAGTCATTTGATGGAAAAACCGTGGAGGTAGGTGACTTGCATTTCACCATAACAGAGAGCACCTTGGCCATAGCAACCGATTTGCCTCAAAAAGGAGAACGCTGGTTCAAAAATAGAACAATTGAAGATCAAGAGTGGAGAAAAATGCTCAAGAATCCAGGTATGGATACTTCCATTTTCACCAAGGGTATCCTTGTACGTGTCATTAAAGAGGAATGGACTTCATTACTACTTCTTGTTCAAAAATTTTTAACATGTGAAGGCCATTTCGGTGTCATGTATATATACCATACAAGACTCATGATGCATTTTATGGATGACTGAGCTATCAATCTACCTTGTTTCTTATTTTCTAGTTTAAAGAAGATGTGTACCACTGTTCAGAAAAACGTGGGAAACATTGAACCCCACTTGTATCACCATGGGCTTATTAAGATTTTAATTGAGGAACAGTTGAAAACTAAAAATGATACATGGGAGAAGTTTCTCATTAGAAACCATTTTCAAGAGGTAACTGAAGCCTCTAGTAGCTCTCCTAGGATACCAAAAAGAAATAGGAGAGGAGGAAAAGAAATTATTGACCAGGAAACTGCTGAAGAAACTGCCAAAAAGACTGTTGTAGAAACTGCTCAAAAGACTGCTCAAGAAACTGCTCGAGAAGAAAGAAAAAAGGGAGCAAGCACTAAAAGACAAAACGGGGATAAAGGGAAAGCCATTTTGCAAGAATCATTTCCTTCACCTGAGCCCTCAATTGAAGAAGAATCCCAAACACTAGCTGATAGATTAGTACAACTGCAAACCACTGCCCTCTCAAAGAGAAAACAAAAAGAGAAACATAGTGCCCAGCAAAAGAGCACTAATGTACAAGTAAGGAGAAGCAGTAGGTTGAAGGGAAAACCGAGTGTTACCAAAGGGAAACAATCCCATTTTGTTGATTTGGGCACACCTGAAAAGACTCCAATTCAGTTAGATGTTGAGCTAAGTCCTCCACGAGAGGAAAGTCCCTTCTAACAAGACAGAGAAGGCAGTTTTCAAGAATTTGAGTTCAGACCAAGACAAACACCTGACATAGACCCTGACCAGCAGAAAGCATATGATTACTTGGAAACTTTAGAGCAATCTTCTGCCAGTCCAAGCACTATAGTACCTCATGATGAACAGGTCAAATCTCTAAAACAAGAGGTATTTGAGTTGGAAGTCTTGAACTGGCACATTAAACAGGAGAATGAAGCCTTGAAAGAACAAAGCAAAGTGGACAAAATGGTCCATGACAATACAATTCTTCACTTGGGTCTGTGGCAGAAAAAGAATAGAAAATTGAAGAAGAAATGCAAGAAATTGAGCAGGGCCTTGATTAACTTGAGGTTTAGATGTTTGGTTAAGAAACCAAAAGTAAATTTGGTAGTGAGAAGAAAAAGGAGAAGGTTGGATGTCTTGGCAGAGGCATCTGAGCATATAAACTGAGAAATCATGACAAGTTTTGGTTGCATGAGGACATGCAACACCTTCACAGTGGGGGTATGTTGGGCCTCAAACCTGCACTCATTTACCCATCCTCCCAACAGCCTTTTCCTACTTATTTCCTTCATTTATCATCATTTCCTTCATCAACTTGTTCAATGCATTGCATTATAGGACTTTTCAACATGATTTGCTAATTGTGCTAATGGTTGACTGTTGGTTTAGATTTTTGGTTCAAAGTGCTGCAATTCTGCAGCTGTTACAGGTTTCTGCAGCCGATCTCTGATTCTGCAGCCGATCTCTGATTCCGCAGCCGATCGCAGATTCCGCAGCCATTTTCTTGCTTGATATGATCCAGGTGTCTTCTAGAGAAAAGAGCCACATGGGCAAGTTTGTATGACTGTGTACATGGTACGTGTGCTATCAGTTCAGCCAAACCGGCCGTCTACACCCCTGGTCAACGCGGAGGAAGCTCTGGTCAAACGGCAAGGTTGCAAATGGTGGCACGGCTCTGCGTGTTCGGTTGGAGCACGTAAGTCACAGTTGGCTTCTCCTTTAGCCACGAAGATTGCAGGGGACAAGAATCCAACACCAGATTTATTAAACCATGATGATCGTTCCCTAGATCCGTGCTCGGTGCTGCTGAACGTGTCTTTTTCCTAGCTGTTAGTTAGCTTAGTTTACGCATAGGACAGTTGATGTTCTTGCTATAAATAAAGCGTTTTCATACGCTGAATAGTTAGTCTGGTTTTAGTTAATATTTTGCTGATATAAACTCTGTTCTGAAGACCTTTGTATAAAGCGTTTTACGCTACCCACTGTGTTTATTATGAGTTGATTTAATTAAAAGAAGACAGTTTTGTTTCTATCTGCGTAGCTGATCTTTTACTTGGTTGAAGTGGATGGAGGGCCCCTGTCTGCTACAACCATTGTACAGTAGCCTTTGAATTTATTTTCCTGCATTTTTTTTTTTTATTTGATCATGTATATTAATGTACAGTTTTTGAATTATGCTGCCTTACATTTCTGTACTTTTCATGACTGATCAGTGTGTTTTTACAGCTTTGATTAGGAGCCCAGGACAGTGTGCTTTTACTTCTTTGCAACACTAGTGGCATCTGAAGTTGTCTTATCTCAGCTGCTGACTTTTTGCTTTGATTTCCTTTAGTTCCTTACTTAGTTAGTTTCTTTATTTGGTTTACTTTATCAAGTTTTGTCAAGTTTCTAATCTCTTAATGGTTATGTTTATCATACTTCACTAACTTTTATGGGACCAAAACATTATCTAACTGCAGCTTGATTTATTTAGTTTTAGATTCATATTGCTAATTCATTCCTAACTCTTCTTTTTCACATGATCAATTCAGCTAAAGGCAGAATGTTAAGGGAGAATTAAGTAGTGTGATTTGTCACTTAATTTTTGGATTGCTAGAGTAATGTTTTTGCTTTCAGCAGAGTTAATGTAAATATCATTTTCATTTCTATCAGCAGTAAAGGTATTGGACTAGTGCCATTAGTCTTTTGTTTAATGCTTTGCTTTCATTTGATGCTTTAATTCCATTTCAAGTCATTGTTTAAGTTTTCTTTTTCAAATTCAAGAAGCATTTAGAAATCATCACACACACACACATTCACTCACTTGTTTATAACTTCATCACATCATATTAGGAAGATAATTTAGACATCAACTAAAAACGACAAAAAGAACTAGGAAGGGCTACTTAAGTATATATTGTACACTTCACTTCATCAGCTTATGAGCCCCGGGTTGACAATTTATGATAGCAATTTAGACAACACTAAATTGACCAAACACTTACCCCATCACAGCTTGAGACTTCCCTTTTCAGGTTGAAGTTCTCCCTTCTATGCGGGGTGAAACCTCTATTTCATGGTTGAAGGTTTCCCTCTTCAAAACATTAGGAGCACTTCCTCTAGCAGAAGACCTCAGCGTCTTGTCAGTTTTGAAAGAGTTCCAGGAACTGCACTAAGCATTCCAGAGTTGGTGGTCATCATTAAACCACCACCCTTTATACCAACATTTCAGAGAGCACATTTAGCCTGGTGCTGCCATGCATTTTTGCACATTTTGTATTATAGCTCTCTTCTTGGACTCATACATAACCCTTCTCATTAAGGGGGGGAATGTTGGACACCTAACCCTCAATGGGTTAGTGTGGAAGCTGAATAGACAAAAGGAAGTCCAAGAGACCTTGGGATGTGAAACCTAATGCTCAAACCATGTACTATAAATGTATATGATTTGTTAATAAAATTGTACTCTCATGTTTTATCTTTCACACTCTTTCTGCCATGTGTGCACTTAATAACCTCCAACAAAATCTAGCGAAATAACTTCCCACTTAGTTTCTAGTATATCATGGGGTTGTAAAAGACCTATCATGTGAAGATGTTTAGCTTTAACCTGTTGACATTCTAAACATTGGGCCACAAACTTTGTTATATCCTTTTTCATTCCTGTCCAGAAAAATAGTTGTTTTAAATCCACGTACATTTTCTGGACTCTTGGATGTGCAGCAAATGGAGCTTGGTGGGCTTCCTTCATTATTAGTTTCTGAAGTTCATCATCACCTTGGATGTACATCCTACCCTTATATCGTAGAAATCCATCATTATCTAAGGTGTAACCTTCCCCCCTGGCCGCCACAGGTACCTCTTCTTGTAAGGCAAATTTTATTTATTGGTATTATGGGTTCCCTACTAGGTGATTTAGAATCTGGCTTCTCAAGTCTATCTTTAATGATGATATTGAATGAAGTCTAGGTCTCCTACTTAAAGCATCTGCAACTTTATTTTCATTCCCCTTGATGTACGATATCTTGAAATCTTAATCACTAAATAGCTCACTCCACCATCGTTGTCTATCATTAAGGTCCTTTTGGGTGAAGATATACTCAAGACTTTTATGATCTGTTCTTAATTCAATTTGACGCCCCATCAGATAATGTCTCCATAGTCTCAAGGCCATTACAACTATCGCTAATTCTAGATCATGAGTAGCATAATTGATTTCATGGGTCTTGAGTTTACGTGAAGCATAAGTGATAACCCCTTCATCTTGCATTAGGTGCATTCTTGATGCAAGATGAAGGGGTTATTGCTTATGCTTCACATAAACTCAAGACCCATGAAATCAATTATGCTACTCAGGATCTTGAATTAGCGGTAGTTGTAATGGCCTTGAGACTATGGAGACATTATCTGATGGGGTGTCAATTTGAATTAAGAATAGATCATAAAAGTCTTGAGTATATCTTCACCCAAAAGGACCTTAATGCTCGAAAAAAACGTTGGAGTGAGATATTTAGTGATTATGATTTCAAGATATCCTACATTAAGGGGAAAGAAAATAAAGTTGCAAATTCTTTAAGGAGGAGACCTATACATCATTCAATATCATCATTAATGATAGACTTGAGAAGCCAGATTCTAAACGACCTAGCAGGGGACCCGCAATACCAACAAATAAAATTTGCCTTACAAGAAGAGGTACCTGTGGTGACCAGGTGGGAAGGATACACCTTAGGTAATGATGGATTGCTATGATATCGAGAAAGGATGTATGTCGCAGGTGATGATGAACTTTGGAAATTAATAATGAAGGAAGCCCGCCAAGCTCCATAGGATTCTAGAAGATGTACATGGATTTAAAACAACTATTTTTTTGGACAGTAATGAAAAAGGATACAACAAAGTTTGTGGCCCGATGTTTAGAATTTCAATAGGTTAAAGCTGAACATCATAACCCAATAGGTCTTTTACAACCCCATGATATACCAAAAACTAAGTGCGAAATTGTATCACTAGATTTTGTTGGAGGCTTAACTATGACATTCCAAAGACATGACTGCATTATGGCTATTGTTGATAAATTAACTAAGAGTGCTTACTTCATTCCAGTTAAGACCACCTTTGAATCATTAGCTATTGCTCAAATTTTCCTAAATGAAATAATTCGCCACCATGGAGTGCCCCGAAAGATAATATCTGATAGAGACGCACGTTTTACTTCTAGATTCTGGAAAAGCCTATTACAATCTGTGGGAATACAACTAGACATCAATGTAGCATATCACCTAGAGACAGATGGGCAAACAGAAAGGGTAAACCAAGTATTAGAGGACATGCTAAGAATGTATGTCATGGATCAACAAAACCAATGGGAGAAATACCTTCCCTTAGTGGAATTTGCATACAACAATAGTTATCACAGTTCAATTCAGGCATCTCCCTTCGAAATCTTGTATCAAAGACCATGTCATACTCCACTAAGGTGGGATTGATTAGAGGATTGAGTCATGTTGGGACCTGAAATGCTCCAAGAAATGGAACAACAAATGGCCACAATTAAACAGAGACTAAAAGAAGCCAAGGATCTCTAGAAAAGTTATGCTGATGCAAAGAGAGTTGATAGAAACTTTGAGGAAGGAAGCCAAGTTTTTATTAGAATCAAACCCTTTAAAAGTCCCTTTAGGATTGGTAAGGGAACAAATTTGTCCCTTAGATTTGTTGGGTCATTCATGATCCTAGAGAAGATTGGACCAGTTTCTTATAAGCTAGAGTTGCCATTCCATCTAAGAAGGATGCATAATGTGTTTCATGTTTCTATGCTTAGAAAATTTGTACTCGACCCATCCCATGTTTTGAAATTTGAAAAATTACAGGTTTCTGAGGATGGAGTCCTTCAGGTCAAACCATTCTATATACTGGACCACCGGGTTCGTCAACTCAGGAACCATGAATTTGTCCAAGTCAAGGTCTAGTGGGACCAATATAGCCCAGGGTCAGCTACCTGGGAAAATGCAGATGTTATTTTTAATGACTTTTCTTATTTACTTGATTAAAACTTGTGGTGAACTAATTAGGAGTGCTTATTTAGCTATGAGAGATACTTTTATGGAGCATCTAAATCATGTTTTATTGTTTAAACTTTATGATGCATCTAAATCATACACTATGATTTTAGATTAGGTTAATTAACTGTTATGATTTTGAGTATAATGTTACATGAGGTTTCGTGATATAATGGTAGGAGGATAATGATGCACATGTGGTTCTTATAGTGATGATGTATCCTTATGATGATGATGATATGCATAGGCATTATGATGTTATGTCAAGGTATATTGACATATTCATTTACTACATGATGATAGGTATTTAATGTTCAATGCTCATGATGGATATGATATGCATAACATAGCATAGGAATTATGATGCTATAATATGAGGTTTATTGACATGTGGTTCATTTATTATGTGAATTCATGATGTGTCTTTGATGCAAATAAGTTGATGTTCTAACTTATGATGGTATTTCATGAGGTGAAGCATGTGAAAGTTGCATACAAATTTATGACATGCATGAGCATGCAATTCGTTATTATTCATAATGTTGCAATTAACAATGATGTTCTCATGATGACATGCAAGACCTGGCATGTGGATTATTGTCTATGATACTATGATGGTATACCTAATGCATTGGTTGCATGTTGAGGTGTGATGATTGAGAGGACTCATCAAATGGGCCGAGAGGGTTGGTTTATTTGATGATCTCATACCAGCCCATACGCACGAGGGAGAATAAGCAACACCATATGGGTTTGGGACAAACTCAATCAAAACTACATATGCCAGTGGTTCCTTTGTCTTGTATAGCTCTTGATGGATAGCTCTTGAGGGCTGTGGGACCATCTTGAGGAGGCCAAGTGCCTGATATTGAAGGCTAGGTGCCTAGTATTGTATTGGGATGTCAAAGTCTCGTAGGGGTGTAAGGACTTCGATGCCTAGGGTTGTGCGCCTTAGTGAGTTGTGGAGGGAGTGGACCAGCCTTGTGAGATGCTCGGAGACATTGAGCATTGTAATGGATGCCTGCCTTGGGGCAGATGAGGTCTGAGTTAGGCGTGAGCCTTGGGGCTAGCCTTGGACTAGGATATGGACCAAGGAGTCTTATGCCTGGTTCTGAAAGTGGGAAAAAGGATAGATATTCCTTGGGATTTCCCGGGTGTTGTGAAACTTTCGATACTTGCTGGTTATACTAGTTCAACAGAGGGTGTTAGCAAACATGAAGTAATAAATAAAAAAATAAAATGTTAAATAATTCAACTTAACTTTGGAACGAAGTTCCTTAAAGTGGGGGAGTATGTAATGTCCCTTAATAATAAATAATAAATAATAAATAATAATAAAATAATAAAAAACAATACTAAAGCTCTAAATAAATAAAGATGAAAATAAACAGAAAAATAGTAAAAATTAGTAAAGCTATCAAAAAGTAAAAACAAAAGAAATAAAACAAGAAAGTAGTAAAAATAAGTAAAGCTATCAAAAATTAAAAACAAAAGAAATAAAACAAAAAAGCAATAAAGTTACATGTTGACACATGGAGTGTATGCATGTGGTTCACCTTCCAATGTTTGCTCTATTTAATAGATGGTGAGGAAGATGAGAGGCATGCCATCATTCCATGATTCCATCATCCATTCTCTTGGGAGAATAGTGTTATGAGATAAGGGATTCCCTGGCAGTAGTACTTTGATTGAGGGTTCAGGGGTGACCAATTGTAGCAATATTTTGTGCAATTGAGCCTACAATTGGGTGGAGAGTCATCCCCAAGACTTTGTTGCAATTAGCAGAATTCAACTAGCATTCAAACCCGAAATCACAAGTGAGAAACATCATCGCCACATGTAAGTTGTCTCTACTCATATTTTTGAAATTTGATGTTAATTAGTTGATAAGTTGTGTGTTGAGTATAAATCACATGATTAATCTATTTAATTACATGCTTTTATTTCTAGGCTATTACACTTACCCAACTCATGGTATAGGCACAAACACTAGTTGTGGAGGAAGAGGTAGGTAGATTTTTTGGATACTTACATGATTTATTAATCATAAATGAATAAGGTTCTTCAAAAATTCACTAAAGGAACAATTTTTGGATTATTCTATTACAACTCCTAAGAATTAATCTTGTGTTTATTGTTAGGGGATATGTAACATGCACAATGATAATGATTGGTGTGGTCTCAAAACCAAAGGGCACAGTCACATCCCCACCATCTCCAGTGATATTCAAATTTTATTTTCCCTCATTTCTTCCAGTTTCCATTGTGTTTGCATGGTTTTTAAAGTCCTGGAAAATTTCAATGTGTAAAACTTGGAAAATTGCAATGGTCTAGCAACAATTCTTTCTTCTCATCGATTGTGAAATTGGTGAGAATTGTCTTTGCAAGAGAAGACAATGTAGTATCATATGTTGCAAATATTGTAATACTTTTCTATGTGTTGTTTTCTTTTTCTTGTAGAACTTTAAGTAGGTTGTTGGATTTCAAGAGACTCAATAAAGTATTGAATGCACCAACTAATGATAGAAAGATTGTTAGATTTGTGAGCAACAGTGCCAGTGTGAGTGCCAGTGCTAGGGCTAGTTTCAATTTGGATCTTAGTTCAACCAGCAGAACTACAAGTCCTCCATTCTCATTACAATGACTAACTCCAAATTACCACATTGAACTATATTATGCCAAGCATTACTTCAACCTCGTGAAAAACTCTAATGAGGTCATCATAGAGGTATGTCTGTTTTGGTAAGCCTTGTTACTTTCAATATGTATTCTTTGATTAATTCATTGGATTGTAGTCATGCCATGTTCTAAAAATATTTGTTGTTTTGCACGTGAATCCAAAGCAGGTCAGATGAGATATAATCATGGGAGGAGATGTGTCCAATCTAATAGTTAGGCATCACTATGACCAAGCTTTAGTTATGGGATTGATTATCACTCTAGATTAGATCATGTTGTTCATCTGAATGTGCATCCGTTTTAAGGGATACACGAAGGAAACTGAGAGAAGGAATATTTTTTAGGCATTCCTCCTCTCTCATGGTATTAGAAATTCCAAATCCTACTAAATTCAAATAAAATGCATGGAATCCCACTTTGAAATATGCAAAAATTATGAAATCGAACATTTTTTTGGGCTGCAATGACATGTGTAGAGTGTGTTATCTTATCCTTTTTTCACGTGTTTTCACAGCACAAAGTGGACTTTGTAGACTGATTTCGGCCTAGGATAAGAATTCTTAACTCTGACCATCTACAACATCTATTCATTTATCACACAAGTGTAGCCCTATTTTACAAAAGACGACAAACATGGCAACCCATTTCCATGTGCAAATTGAAGAACTTGGTAGTTCGTTCCCATGTGATTTGTAGTTGAAGTTTATGATTTTTCTCATAAAATTTTAGTGGGAATGTTGAATGCACTCCAAACTAATGTGCAAAAAGATAGTAACCACTAAAAATCAACTAGTTTATCTATACATGCTTTAGAAAGGAAACCCTACTTAATTTTTGTTGACAATTTCAGCGAAACTCAATAGTGACCATCCCCTATTTTATGGGTTAGTAATTAATAATGTTGGCAACATTAGTTCATTAATGTAAGTTGGATCAATTTCAATTAAGAATTCCTATGAAATCAATGTCATGTGGTAGTTTGTGTTTTGTTGCATTTACCTAGAATGCAGTCTGTATATATTCATAGTTTCAAGATGAGAGGGCTCTCAATTATTGTGTCATAAACATGAAATTATTATCTCTTTCCCTAGACGTTCTTGTGTCTGCCACAACAATCTCACTTCTCTTGGAGCTTATATTGAGTATGTCAACCCTATCGACTTTGGTAGAGTCCTCTTAATTTTGTTACTTTTTAATTGAATCAATTGACAAGATACAAATCTCATGCACTTTCAATTCATTACAAGGGAGATTCCTAACACCTAACTAGTTTAGGTGTACAAACACCCACTAATAGTAATACATCTCCTCTCGTACAGTGAACTTTTCACATATGCCCAATTAGAATACATTGGCATGTCAAGCTTAACTACAGAGAGTATTGGGGAATGAAAATCCTTTCACAAACGTCAATTACAAGATGAATTACAGTGATTGGATTATTGTTGCTTAACATCCAAACTTTAACAAGTTGACCCAAATATTCATCTTCAACTACAAGCCACTTGATACATATGCATTTATGAGTAAATAACTCAATCCTTTTCCCCTATGTTTTCACACTTCACTATTTCTAACAACACCTTATCAAATTTTCATTTAAATACTAAGAAGTTAATATATCCTCATTCTTTTTTATGTCTTTGATGGTGCCTTTAGACATGACACTCCATTATCTCGGGGAATCAAATACTATAACAATATGCTTTTGGTAGCTTAACAGATGGCAAATGTCCAGTCTAAATTGCTGCTTTAGAAGGATACACAAGCATTCACTCTGAAACAGTTAGTCTTCCCTTGAAGAATCTATTTGAATGGTGAGGATTTACTCTTCATCTATGCTCTTTTTTTATATTCTACCGACTTATGGTGTTTTCATTGCAACATTTGGTGCAATTGCTAGTTATTTGATTTTTATTAATATTATTTTCTTAAAAAGGTATTGTCTTACAAAAAAATTAATATAAAATATATATTTAATTTTAATTAATTAATTAATTATATATATATATATATATATATATATATATATATATATATATATTATATATATATATATATATATATATATATATATAATATATATATATATATATATATATATATATATATATATATATATATATATATATAGTTTGTAAACTTAAATAGATCTCTCCTTACAAGATTTAAACAAAATCTAGGTTTCTTAATATATAATGATAACATTGATCTCATCTACCACAATTTCACTACATCTATTTTCATTACCATTAACGAATTCTCCACTAATGTGTCATATGAAAAGAATAATAGAACTTCCAACCCTTTTTATGATAATGATTGTAAAATTGCCCAAAAAGTGATTACAAACCCACCTAAAAGAACTACAAATATTGAAAAAATAGGTGTGTACAAAGCTCTTATAAAAAAAGAAAAAAATGGCATATATTAACAAGAGGAAAAAACATGTTTTCTACCTTTCTAAAGAAAAACTAAGAAAGTTTTAGAGGAATATAGTTGTTCTTAAAAAAAAAGTAAATTAATTTTATCCCCTTGTATAACTCAAATACTTATCTTAAGAACCTTTATGAATTTCCATACACCATGGTAAGTATCATAAAAACTCCTATAGAGGAGGAAATTTTCTCTCTAGAAGACATGGAATTTGGGATTAAGAAACTCATCAATGGGAAAGCGAGGGATATTGAAGGCTACCAAGATGAAATTTTCAAAGTGGGAAATTTCATCCTCATTCCTCATATTCACAAGCTTCTCAATTTGGCAATAAAATACATCTTCCCTAAGCCTTGGAGACAAATCTTGATTGTGCCTATCCTTAAAAGTGGGGTAAAAGACATTCCATTTAATTATAGGACCATTATGATTAGCCACATGTTAGCCAAACTATATGGGTTCATTTTCGAAAATAATGTTAGCATATGGATTGAACATCATGGTAAAGAGCTAAAAGGAAAGTTGGTTTTAGGAGACATCACTCAACTATTGACCATCTTATCAATTTTGGGATCAATTCCAAGGAGTGTCGTAATAGTAAAAGTGATCTCTTGTGTTTCATTGTTGACTTTAGAGAAGCTTTCTACACAGCTCCTTGGCATATTTTATGACAAAGACTTGAGGAGATAATGTTTCCTCTTGAGTTAAGGATCATTGTGATTCGACTGTATGAGAACATTATCTTCAAGCTTAAGACTACTAAGACGTGGTCTAAAAATATTAAATGCAACATCCACATTAAGCTAGGGTGTCCCCTATCACCTACCCTTTTTGGCATTTACATTGATAAAGTAGAAGTGTATTTGGAAGATGTGGGGTGCGCTAGCACCAAGATTCTTGATATGATCATTACTCATCTCCTTTATGCCGGAGATAGTGTTCTTCTAGCCAAAATCCATGAGGATCTTGACAAGTAGCTTAAAACCCTCCATGATTATTGCTCTAAGATGGGCATGACTATTAACACCAACAAGACTAAATTCATGCTAATTAAATCCAAAACGACCAACAATGACAATTTAAATATGATAACAATTACTTAGAGAAGGTTTCTTCATATAAATGTGTAGGTATTTGTATTCATCATGAGCTCAACTGGTATTAAAGAATTTAGAAAAGGATTATTAGTGGCTTGAAACCTTGCTATGACCTTGAAAACAATTGTAAGATGAGTAATATATGGGTTTGGAGTAAAAAAAAAAAAATCTTTTTTGAGACTATCGTCACCCTTGTTATTTAATATGGATGTGAGGTTTGGGGTTACAGTATATCTAGATAATCATAGAGGAACATTGAGTTGATACAAAAGCAACTTATTACATACAACCTCAATATTAAAGGTAATACTCCCTATCCTATCCTCTTGATTGAAGCTAGCCTTTCCCCCATTGAAATCATGGCTATGTTTCATTGTCTGATGCATAAGAAAAATCTCTATAACCTGGAAAGCAAGATGTTCCCCGAAACTACTTACAAACATAGCCAAAACCTCCACCTCTCGCTCAAGTTGGGTTGTGTTAATTTTAGGTATGTTCTATGCTAAAGAAATTTATTTCAATTTTCAAAATTAGCTCAATATATTTTCTAGATTAGCAATCACATTAGCATTAAATTAAACTACAGATAAAACATAAATATAAATTGTAGAAGACAAGCCAAGACAATAGGACACAAGATGTGGCACTAGCCAAGGACAAACCCAAATGTGGGGAAACTTTTGATCAATTCTTCTTATATGTTCTTCAATAGTTCAACAGAGAGAGAGAGATAGTACATTTATAACAAAAGTCAACACTTTGACTTATCTAGATAAGAGCATAGATCATCTCTAAGAAGATGATACATGAGATCAGTTGAAGACATGCTGCTTCAACTAATTCTCCAAGGTGACTCCTTCACCTATCATTGTGCTACATTTCGTCATCATGTTGCACCTCACAGCGCTGCACCATGCTGCACCCATCATCACTATGCTGCATCTCATCAAACTTCATTAATCATGATTGTACCCATCATTGTACTGCATTATGTGCAATTGTTACACCATGTTGTCATCCTGACCTATGTGTTGGCTACACCTTGCTTGCTTCTTGCCCCTTTCTTGCTTGCTTGTTGTCCCTAGCATGTTTGTTGTCCTTAGCATGCTTGTTGTTGCATGCTAGTTGTCCCTTGCACGCTAGCTATAACATTGCATGCTTGGTGTATTTGTTGCTAAGTACCATACAACTATCCCAATGGTAGCTAGCTGTCCTTTGCATACTCCTCTCCTTCGGAGACTGATGCTTTGGTTTTTTCAGCAGTTCCTGGTAGTTCCGGCTATTCCTGGCAGTTCCAACTATTCCCGATAGTTCCAGTAGTTCCAGTTGTTCCCAACAGTTTTGGCAGTACCGGCAATGACGACTTTTCTAGCAGTTCCGATAGCTCTGGCATTTTCGGCTCTTTTGGCTTTTCTAGCTTTCTTGTCTTTTCTAGCAGTTTCACCTTTTCTGGCATTTCCAATAGTTTCGGATTTTCTAGCTTTTCCAACAGTTCCGGCAATTCCGACTTTTCCAGAAGTTCCATCCTTTCCAACAGTTCTGGATTTTCCATCTTTTCTGGTATTTCTGGCTTTTCCGGCATTTCTGGCTTTTCTGGCAGTTCCAACTTTTCCGGATTTTCCAACTTTTCCGGCAGTTTCGACTTTTCTAGTAGTTCCGTCTTTTCCGGATTTTCCAGCTTTTCCAACTTTTTTGGCTTTTTTTTTAACAACGTAGAGCTTATTCTCCTGTGACTGCATTTAGATCTAGGGCATGTCATCTAGGGAAATGTATACCTTAGGTCACTCCCTTTGACTCTCATCTTCATCAAACCCAAAACAGGATGAAGTGAGATCACAAGAGTGAGTGTGTGTGTGACAAATGACTTCAAGTCCTCTTCTATTTATACTAAAACGTAGAGGTTGAATAGACTGACTGTTGGGCTTCTAAGCCTACATAAGTTGCTCGCCGACTTGACAATTTGTCCATAATAAAAATAAATTCATATCTTCATAAATACTTATCGAAATCGGATGATCTTTAGATCAATCCTACACCTCTCGATGAGAGGGATCAAAGAAAAATATTAGCTGCCATAAATAAGATGAACCACATGGAGTTTGGCCCTATTTGTCAATTTTAACACTCCCTCTCAACTAGGGAGAACTCCATTTGTTGATCCATATGTTCGACTGTACTATCTCTACCATTAGCGCCCTACACTGTTGTGCTCTGGTTTGATCTGTTGAGCTCTGCTTTACTCTACCCTGCTCTACTCTTCTTTTCTCTACTCTGCTCTGCTCTGCTGAACCATGAAGAAGAAGAATTAATCGAGAATGTCTCATACCATTCTCTATTGACCCGAAGTTAGTTTCATCTAAAGAGAGTGTGTCACATCACTCTTACTAACCTGAAGTCAGTTTTATTGATCACAGATAAATATCACAAGAGAGTGTCTAAAACCACTCATACTAATCCCAGATCAATGTCACAATAGAGTGTCTCAAACCACTCATACTGATCCCACATCAATGTCACGAGAAAGTGTCTCAAACCACTCATACTAATCCCAGATCAGTTTCATTGATTCCAGATCAATGGAGGTCATCCTAGAATAGGGAGTACAGTAGATACAACGATGTGTCCATCGACAGTACTACTATGGTCCCTATCCTCATTTCCCTGCTCCTTGGTTAGATGAGAGATACTTCCCATGAGTCCTAGACTACATGGGTAGGATGCCTCAACAGGAGAACTAATAATCCTATCCACAGGAAAATGAATCATCCTATTAGTGGATGCCACGGAGAACAAATCATCCTGGCCCACAGGAGAACTAATCATCCTATTCCATAGTCACCATAGAGAACAAATCATCTCGGCCCAAAAGAGAACTAATCATCCTGTTCCATATTCGCCACGGAGGATTAATCATCCTGTTCCACAGTTGCCATGGGAGAACTAATCATCCCGGTCATAGGAGAATGAATCATCCTGTTCCACAGTCACCATGGAGAACGAAACATCCTAGCCTAGAGGAGAACAAATCATCATGTTCAACAGTTTCCACGGAGAACGAATCATCCTGGCCCACAGGAGAATGACTCATCCTGTTCCATAGTGCACCACCAGTGGAGCGTGAGTCACCCTGTGGTCGTATGTTGCTCCAGTAAGTACCCCAAGCACCCTAGAGCTCCTAGAGCTCAATGCATGCAACATGCAGGACCCTTATAAGAAGGTCCCTCAATGACTCCAAGTCATTCGGGAAAGTTATAGATTTGACCTTTCCCATGAGTTTTGACAAAATGTTTGTGACATGTACATCAGTCTTAATGCGATGGAGCCTCCTTATTCATCGACTTACCATATCATAGATAAGGTAATATTTGATGTTTACCTGCTAGAGCAATCATCGAATATGGGATTCCTCAATAATCGAATCCCACCTCTGGTTGTCACAGAGAATCACAGTGGTATTCATCATGTGTACAAACATCACTTAAGAGCTTCTACAACCATGCAGCTCCACACGAGATCATACTTGTAGCTATGTATTTGGTCTTGGCGGTGCTTATAGCAACCAACTTCTACTTCCTGCTCATCCATGATATCGAAGCGGAATCTAAAGAGAAGCAACACTGAGAAGTGGTCTAGTGATCCTCCACACTGGCTACCCAGTTAGCATTCGAATAATCATGCAGTTTCATATTTCCGGTAGTGTATCTTAATCCATGAGAGATTGTGCACCGAAGATATCTCAGAAGATTCTTGGCACCAATCGAGTGAGGCTCAACCAAATATAAGCTCACAATGCTAACTGCAAAACATATGTCCAGATGGAAGTTCACCAAGAATGGAAATGTGAAGGAGTTTATGAAACTCAAAGGCATTTCCCAAATCTGGTCCAACATCACTACCATATAATTTTTTAAAGTTAATATCCTCAAGGTAGTCATAGGCTTACAGTTTATCATTCCACATGCGAAATCCAACTCCCTCTTACTTCTGCAAATGAGAGGGTCTGCACTTGTCAGAAATAGGTTGTCCCATAAGGTGTCGGTATGAGATTTCTATCATCCACAACCTTTGGGTAATGGTTTGAATTGGTTTCACTCCTAGTGAATCTCAGCTTCATCTGACAGCTATCAATCCTCTCATACTATGCTTGGGGAGTTTTGCTTCAAGCCATAGAGGGCTTTCTTCCACTCATATACATGAGATTCCTGATCATGAATCTCAAACTCCTCGAGTTGTTCCAAACCTGTGGACCTGCTACATGAGGGGAATGGCTCCCTTGTAATATTTTCCTTTGGTACATCTCAGACATGTACTTTCATGCTGTTTTTGAATTCAGGCATCCCCGTCACCATCTGACTCACAGACCTTCAGTGCTATGTGTCAATGGACATGGTCCACAGTGGACTTCCTGCAACCTGATACAACCCTAAACTCAAAAACATCTTCAAAATTCTATTTTCAAACACGTACCTTTCCATCGATGAGTGCCACCCTGAAACCTTTGACTTCCATTGCTGAAATGGACACTAGGTTCTTCTTGCGAACAACTACATAAAAGATATTTTGTAAATGAATTGAGTTACCCTCATTCAATTGAGGGATAAAATTTCCTACACCCCTTCCGGAATAGGTGGCATCCACTCCAAGTACAATCCCATGATTGTTTCCATCTCTACCAAATTAGAGAGTGCACCCATCTATCCAATGAAGTGCCTTGAAGCACTACAATCAATAAGCCAGATTCCCAAAGAATATAAAGGAAAGGGCCAATACAAGATAATGCTTCTTTATCTTATTACAAACAACATTTGATTCTTCATACCTGGGGTTCCTTACTTTCTTTGAAGAGTCAGCAATTTCCTTGATGACCTTCATTACCTATAATTCCTTTGATCATTGAAGATGTCCCTGGAATGATTGTTATATTCATCAAGAGATGTGTCTCTGCCATTCAAACACTCCTTCACATAATGGCCGAACTTATTATCTGCCTGTCCTTCTACCCTGAGATCGTGTCTTCCAATGAAATGATCTTTTATTAAGCTATATTTCACTGCGCCATTCCGATATTATTCTCTAATTTGACTTCACCCTTGGTGAATTTGAAGAGGGATGATGAATCTATTCATCCTTTTGTCCTTTCCCAACTACCTTCGGTGATTGCCCTTTCACTCTTACTTGGGCGTTGTATTCACCTCAGCTTTGATTCCATGTTAATTTTAGGTATGTTCCATGCTTAGAGCAATTTATTTCAATATTCACAGTTAGCTCAATATCTTTTCCAGATTAGCAATCACATCAGCATTAAAGCAAACTGTAGATAGAACATAAATATAAATCGCAGAAGACAAGCCAAGACAAGAGGACATAAGATGTGGTGCTAGCCAAGGACAAACCCCAATGTGGGGAAACCCTTGATCAATTCTTCTTATATGTACTTCAATAGTTCAACAAAGAGAGAGAGAGCTAGTGTGTTTGCAACAGAGGTCAACACTTTGACTTATCTATATAAGAGCATAGATCATATCTAAGAAGATGATACATGAGATCAGTTGAAGACATGTTGCTTCAACTAAAACGTAGAGGTTGAATAGACATCACTGTTGGGCTTCTGAGCCTACATAAGTTGTTGGTCAACTTGACAATTTGTCAATAATCAAAATAAATTCATATCTTCATAAATACTTATCAGAATCGGATGATTTTTAGATCAATCCTACACCTCTCAATGAGAGGGACCCAAGAAAAATATCAACTGCCATAAATAAGATGACCCACATGGAATTTGGTCCTAGTTGCCAATTTTAATAGGTTGGCACAAGGATTCCTAGATGGCTCGGCTATTGGGGGTTGAAGGAGGAGATTATCTTAGGGAATAAAGATAATATTAAAATACTGTTCTTTCAAATTTAAGGACAACTTGTGGGACGATAAGGAGCTAGAGGGGAAAAGGAAGCAAAGGCATTATAAGGACGTGACCAACCCCACTCTAGCTAACCACAATTATCTCTTTATGTTTTGACCAGTGAAAAGAAGAAAATAAACATTGTAAAGATAAGAACCAATTCCCATGAGCTTCAAAGTGAGACCAAGTGTTGATATATTCCCAAAACAGCTTGGGAAGAAAGATTTTGTCAATTACACGATACTAAGAGAGATGAGAAACACGTTTTCTTGGATTGTTCAGCTCTTACTAAGAGAATTAAAGATGAAAAACACTTTCTCTTGGATTTTCCGGCTCTTAGTGACATTCATCCATTCTTATTAACGTGCTTGACTTGTTGACTAAGAAAAACTATAGTAATCTTGAAATGCTTATTTCTCTTCTATTTGATCATAAAATTAAATATTAAAAAATCTAAATTTATTTATTTTCTTTGGGTCTCATAGACCTCATTAATCTCAATGGAGTTTAATCATCATCATTTTAAAATTTAATAAATATTTAATTTAATACAAAATTATTTAATATAAGACTGTTAAAAATAATTTAGTTCGCCATTCATTAAAAATTATTTTGATATTAAATAATAATTACTTACCGAACAGTCCTAACGGCATGGAAATTTTAATATTTTTTAAAACGCAAGTAAGATTATGCTTTGAATTTCCATTTTCTTAAGACATTTTAAATTGATAATGATTTATTTAACGACATCTTTTTTTTGGGAAACAAATTCTAAATCCCAATCGGATCATGTTACACGGTCACATCTACTAATATCATAAACACAAATATTTCCCACATGCAACAAACCTAGGGTTTCATGGCGAGTACGTTTCATGTCTTTTCTGTCATTTCGTACATCATGGCTCGTCGTTATAACGATCATGGCTCGTCTTTATAACGAAATTATGGTTCAAATTCACCGTGATTTTGACGGTAAACTGTCAAAGCTTAGGCGAACTCGAAAGTTTTATTCGTGTATCACGTGTTTTGGTTGTTAGCGATAGATGCAAGAACGGCCCAGAACATTTAATGTGAGCAAGAGGAAAGGAGCCGCAAACTGCACAGCACATTGAAGTTAGAACGTGGTAAAACCTATATCATCGGAATAGCTTTGGGTGTTAGTACATCCCATATCATCCGTATCCAGGGAATAAGTTGCTGGTTGTTACAAGTAACCCAGATTCATAATTGGATATACGAACGAGGAAGGGGCTGTTAAGACTCAAATGCGATTAAATAACGGGTATGGATCTCCTAGTTCCTTTCCAACCAGTAAAGCTTTAAATGTAATTAAATAGCTCGCTTTTGGTTGTCTCTTTCTTTGAGTCATTGTAAGTCAAAGACAACTTGACAACTCGCATGGTCATCTCCATCTACGGCTAAAATCTGCTGCATGTAACTTACGCCATTCTTGGAACCTGGATCTTACTGCGATCCCATTTCTTTCCTTGGCTTTCAATCCACACCCACTCATCGCATTCTTCTTAGGAAGTGTTTGAACAGGAGCTTTTGGGAAAATAGTGGATCAAGGAAACAGAGACATGGCACAACGTCGTCCCACCAAGAAGACTAAATGGTGTCCTACAGTTAATCAGAAAGCCGAACTGAACTCCATATTCGCTAAAGGAATCCACTTTCCCAACCGTAACAAAAGAAACGAGATTCTCAATCAACTACGGAAGCATGGCAACGTTGAGGACCATAATATTATCTACTGGTTTAAAAATCGTAGAGCTAAACTCAAGGAAGAAGAGAGGCAGAAACAAGAGAGAGAGGCGGCCATCAACCAGTTTGTTCAACAACCTTCTTTGGCAGGCACATTGCACACAGATGGTAAACTCTTGGATACGTCCTGCAATGTCCCAAAAAAAAATCACAAACATTATACTTCACTATAACTATAGGCAGTACTTTGCTATTTTCTCATACTTGTTATTTTTTATTCAATGCAATACATTTGTGTCTACTCCTTTAACGATTCTGATGCTTTTTCACCAGAAATTCTCCCTACACTGCAGCAATCCGCCATCGCCATCGTCACGCCAGAGGTAATGAGTTAATATTACCATTTATTATTCCATATCGTGTTATGTTCTTTTTTATTTTTTAATTTATCACTACATTGAATATCAATCAGAGTTGCTACAAATGAACTGTTCATGGATCGCTAATATTTGGTTGGTTTTCAGGGAGATGCTACTACGTCGGATGATAATGACGATATAACGGCTCTCAAGTTATTTACAGGACAACCCTCTCGCGTGAACCCGCAACCTGTACAGGAGATGAGAGGTAAGAATTTTCTTGTTTTATGATATTTGTTTTCTATTTTCTCGCATTTATTTGTTTATCAATGCAACCATTTTGTGTCTACTTCCTTAACTTTTCCGAAGCATTTTTGCCAGAAATTCTCCCTACACAACGGATATCGGCTTCTGTGATGCCTGAGGTAACGAGTTAATAATAGCTCCAAATTCGGTTATTTTCTTTCTGATTGCTTTGTTTATTTTCATTCTGATTTCTTTATTTCTTTCTGATTTCTTTATTCTGTTGCTAAGAATGAGCTATTAAGGATCGCTAACATTTCCTGACTTATCAGGAACATGATACTACAGTTGATCATGACACAATAAACTCTGGCAATTTATCTGAACTTCAATTGCATCCCGGTATGCCTCGCGACAAATCCGCAACCGGTAAAGGAGTTTAGAAAAAATCACAAATCTGAGGAACTGAGAAATGATCACCGTTCAGCTGGAAAATAATACATAGCTTTTCCCATTTCATTCCTCAGCTGGCAAATAATGCAAGCGCCCGGCGCATCTATATATTTAGCGATCTTCTACAGAATCATGTTGTATGCATCGGTGCCTGGACAGGAAGACAGATAGAATGAATTAATTTTAAAATATATATATATTTTTTTATTTATAAAAATTGTTATGAATTTATTATTTTTATTTTCTTAATAATTTGATTTTAAAATTTATTATATATATATATATTTTTATAAATATTGAGTATGATAATTTCTTTTTTTTTTCTAATAATCTAATTGATATGTTTGTGGTGGATTTTCTTGAGATGCTGGTAACAATATCTGATAAAAGTTGGGAGTTTATACTACATAGTTATTAATTATCATTCACATGATAAAAAATTAACCTGTTTCCAGAGTGTATGAATATTATTAAGAATATACGCATGTTTCTGGAATGCACGCAGAGATTAGAAGTACACAAAAACTCGTAATAATTTGTATGTCTAATATCTTTTCTTTCTTTTCTCAGCATTTGATATTGGATATTTAGCAAGATGTCTTGTATTTTTAAATATTGTATTTTACACGTTACTTCAATTTACGGTGATTTAAGTGTTAGTGATGAGAATTAAATTTCCTAAATAATACATTTTAAAAGAAATTTATATATAAAAATTAGTCTTTAATATTGAATAAATTTATATTCTATTTAAAATTAAGATTAAAATTTTCTATGGATAATTATAATTATAGGGTGAATTCAATATTCAATTATGGAAGGTTTTTTTTATGGCTTAATCGCTTACGCTGGCTTTATAGTTCTACCCTCTAGAATATGAAGTTCTTTCAACAAACCCAATGGCCAGCAAGTAAATTCAATATTAAATTATCAAAGGGCTTTTCCCTCGGCTTCATCACCAGTGAATTCAATGTCCGTGGCTCTACTATTTGGCCACTGTGGAGCTCTTCTAGATTATCTTTTTTGGGTTTTCCAACTCTGTTCTATTAACTTATTTTTTTGTGTCTTAATTACGTTCTTTGTTGTCCTTTCCTATTTCATTCATGAAGGGACTCCTAAACTTTGTATCGGAAATATACTTCAAAGAAAGAATCAAGGCATTTTTAGTTTTGGTTTCAATTATCACACTTTTTGAATTTAATAATTATAATTGTTTTTTATGAGACAAACTACATAAATTTTACCTAGATTCAGTTTATAAATATAGGTTAGTTTTATGGGTGAGTTATGGTAAATAGTTTGGTAAGTATTATTTATATTTTAAATTAGGTTAAACTTTCTAATTTACCTAAGTTAATACATTGCAAGATTTTTTTATACATTTAAGATCATAGAACTTTAAAAGATATTATTTGATAATGATATAAGTTTTTATTTAAGTAAAATTTTGGAAAATATTTGAATTTTTGAGATAACTTTGGTTAAATTAATAAGTAAAATAATAATATATGTTAATACATCTCTCTAAATTATACCAAAAAGACTTCATTAATTTCTTGATATATCATAAAACAACTCTTCTTTATTTTTTATGAACAAAAATATCAAAGAAAAAATTGCAAAAGTGTATTATATTTCTTTGTCTATTGATAAATGGTCATTACCCACATTAAGTTTGTGGACTCAACAGCCATCAAAAACTACTTTCTATATGTACAACATGTTTTGCAATAGAGCAAATTTAAATCATTTTTGTTTATTTCAGCTCAATAAGATCACATATTTCATTAACATTTTATTGACGTGTACTTTTTAATAAATTTTCTTTAAATGTTAAACATAGTGTGGTAGTATTATTTGTTATAGTATAAAAACTATAAAGCTTACTAAAATTTGAAATACTTCAATTTTTTAAGTTTTGTCAACTATAACTTTTCAAAAACAATTCATTGTTACGAAAAATATTTAAATTTTCTATATAATTTTATTTAAATTAATAATCAAAATACTAATATTCACATATATAATGATATATTATATTAATTAGTACATTGTATTATCGATGATTATAAAACAATACAATTTAATTATCTATAAATAAAATTGGAGGCAAACATTTTGGCAAACAACATAGGTGCTTGTGTGCTACTCACTTCAAATTTAAATTATTGTCCAATGACATAAAACATGATCTTTAAATTTATCCATTGACATCACAACATAGTTTTTTTTTTGTGATACTAATTATTTGCTTTTTTTAATTTAATTTTAAATTAATTTTATTAGGCACATATTATTAATGCTGTTATTGAGTAATATTTATTTAATTAATTAAGAATAATTTATAATTTATATTTTTGTTTTGTATCCTTCTAGAGTTGATCACTAGAACCAAGATTCATCCACAAACAAATTTTATCAAAATCCATCCATAATAATATTTTATCCCCATGGTTCACCACTAGAAAATCATATTAGCGATGAAATCTAATGTTTTTAGTCGTATAATCTACATAGCTTAAATAGATTCATAACCAATGAGGTAGGGTGCATTTAGTATTGAGATTAGCTAGTCTATATAGAAGTGCAGAAAAATGGCCTTGAGACCTCCTAGGAAAACATAAAAAACTAATAGAAGCCAAATAACTCACTACTCCACAAGGAGTAAGATTGATATGAAAACAAGATATGTTGGCCATCAAAACATGTTAGGAGCAAGTTGACACATCAACTAGATCCCTTGGGGTGCTCAGATACATCGAAATTTCACATGAAGTAGGAGGGTTTAATTACATACCAACTATAGAACCATATCATGATGTTTAGTCTGCAAATCATAATCTATAGAGGAATTTCACATTTTCCTAGTGCCTCTTGAGGAGGAATTTTCCCATAACAACTTTCGTATACTATTAAAGTCAATAGTATGCAAGTATTGGTTGTTTTAGATTTTGGTGTGCATAGTATCTCACACCCAATAGGGGACAAAAGCCACTAATTTAGTGTCCATGAATTCATACTTGTTAGCTAAAACCTCTACAGATGCTTGAAGAATTTTCTCTTGTATTTTAAGTGGGGTGTGTAGGTGAAAGAAAAGAGCTTCCCTATGAGCCTGATGGTGAGCCTGGTCACCTCCTTCAATTCTCCTTGAGGATCCCCTATGGATACAGGCTCATTTCCTAGGCATGGTGGAAGGGGAAAGAGTTGGAGCTTAAAATGGTGAAAGAGTAGAAAAGCATAGTAATACCAGTGAAGCGAGTGTTTGAGGCAAATGGATAAACACAAATGGAATAGAGAAAGGATACATTCAAAGTAAAAGGAATTGAAAATAGGACACTAGTAGAAAAAGAAGGTTGAGAAAAGGTTATTAGGAAATTGAGAAAATACTGCCAGCGAAACCAAGAGAGAGTGCAAGTAGGAAGAAGAACAATGTTGAATACCTATAACACAATGTGACTGGTAGGAGGTAGATTAAGAAAGAAGGGGATCAATTCATTAGATAACGAAACTAATTTCGATACAACACTTCTCCACATCCATTCAAGTAGTGCAACCTCTTTATAAAACTAAGCCTCAAAACTATCTTTCCAATCAAACAAATTTATAGAATCAATCATAATGGGGGAGACTAGCTCATGAGGACCTTGTCCTTTCCACCTCAGAAAGATGGAAAAAACATTGAGAGGAATACAAGAACCTAATTGAGTAGCGAAGTACATTTCGAAAAATCCCTGTCTCGTTGTAGTTGAGACATCAATAGTAATATCGTAGCCTCCCTTAGAAATCATTGATGTGCATCCATCTAGATCCTTCCTTATATTGCCATCTCAAGTCATTAATGGCATCATAATACTTACTAGGATGTCTATCACCATAAGTTTATATAAGAGACAATTGGTAGAGGGGAGGACATGACTTTTTCTTTTTAGTATTACGATAAGTTAAATAAGATTAGATTGGAAACATAAGTAATAAATGACTGGAGTCAACTTTTCATATTATCTTTCTCCAAATCCTATAGCCTCTAGATTTTTTCAACTTTGTCTTCTTGTTGTAGGCTTCTAGATTTTTTCAACTTTGTGTTCTTGTTGTAGGCTTCAAATTTCAGATTCTTCGTTTCCTTTTAACTTTGTCTTCTTGTTGTAGTAGGCTTCAAATTTCAGATTCTTCGTTTCCTGGTGCAGATCTTGCATTCTTCCAAGTTGAGCATATCTTAGACTCTTAAAAAAATGACTTGTATGTGGGCTGCTCGCACATATTATCTTCTATAGTGCACTTTTCATCAATCTGATGCAAAATAACATCATAATAAAATTTCGTCTCTTCACGACTCCAATATCTGAAAATTTCATTAATTTCTTCATTATGCATGTTGTCTTTTACATTCATCTCTGCAACTTCTATGCAAACCTCATCAAGGCATGGCATTGCAAGCCATGCTTCAAGGAAATATAATTCTTCTTCATAATCATTCTTTTTACCTGCACACTACATTAGAATTAAACATATTTGGAGAACTAGATTGGTTATGCTATTTCTGCTTCGAAATGAGAGCTTTCTCCTGGTGCACTTCCTTTTTTGTCTCTTCCATTTGTGTACTAACCTTTGTTGTTGCAGACAGGTTGTCTTCCACAGATTTGTGTACTAACCTTTGTTGTTGTAGACAGGTTGTCTTCCACAGACTGAAGTGGGCTTTTTTCACTGAATAACATAATGTCTATATGATGTTTTTGTTGCATCACCTGCAACCATTCATCATTACCCAATAATTCTACATCGAATTTTACATCAATAATATTAATAGTTTGATTGGATTCACAATAGCATTAACTGCTCCAATGGCAGTTTCATTGTCAACAAGATTTATTGCTTGATTGACCAGAATTTCATAAGCGAGCTTTGTGGTTGGATATATCAAATCTTCATCCACTCGTAGTTGTGCATAGTTGGGTTCGTAAGCATCAACTTGCTCGTTTTGTCTTGCTTCTATGACTTCTTCACAGACATCATCCACTTGTGGCTTATCACAGTGAGATTCAACAACCTTTTGATCACATTGCAGATCTGATGCTATAGATCCACATTCCTCGTATTCACAAGCTTCTCAATTTGGCAGTAAAATACAACTTCCCTAAGCCTTGGAGACAAATCTTGATTGTGCCTATCCTTAAAAGTGGGGTAAAAGACATTCCCTTTAATTATAGGACCATTATGATTAGCCACATGTTAGCCAAACTATATGGGCTCATTTTCGAAAATAATGTTAGCATATGGATTGAACGTCATGGTAAAGAGCTAAAAGGATAGTTGGTTTTAGGAGACATCACTCAACTATTGACCATCTTATCAATTTTTGGATCATTTCCAAGGATTTTCGTAATAGTAAAAGTGATCTCTTGTGTTTCGTTGTTGACTTTAAAAAAGATTTCTACATGGCTCCTTGGCATAATTTATGACAAAGACTGGAGGAGATAAGGGTTCCTCTTGAGTTGAGGATCATTGTGATCCAACTGTATGAGAACGTTGTCTTCAAGCTTAAAATTACTAAGACGTGGTCTAAAAAGATTAAATGCAACATCCACATTAAGCTAGGGTGTCCCCTATCCCCTACCTTTTTTTGCATTTACATTGATAAAGTAAAAGTGTATTTGGAAGATGTGGGGTGTCCTAGCACAAAGATTCTTGATATGATCATTACTCGTCTCCTTTATGCTGGAGATAGTGTTCTTCTAGCTAAAATCCATGAGGATCTTGACAAGTAGCTTAAAATTCTCCATGATTACTACTCTAAGATGTGCATGACTATTAACACCAACAAGAATAAAGTCATGCTAATTAAATCCAAAAGGACCAACAATGACAATTTAATTATGATAACAATTACTTAGAGAACGTTTCTTCATATAAATGTGTAGGTATTAGTATTCATCATGAGCTCAACTGGTATTATAGCATTTAGAAAAGGATTATTAGTGGCTTGAAAGCTTGCTATGACCTTGAAAACAATTGCAAGATGCTTAATCTATGGGATTGGAGTAAAAAAAAATCTTTTTTTAGACTCTCGTCACCCTTGTTATTTTATATGGATGTGAGGTTTGGGGTTGTAGTATATATATAGAATCGTAGAGGAACATTGAGTTGATACAAAAGCAACTTATTAGCTACAACCTCAATATTAAAGGTAATACTCCCTATCCTATCCTCTTGACTGAGGCTAGCCTTTCCCTCATTGAAAGCATGGCTATGTTTGATTGTTTGATGCATAAGAAAAATCTCTATAACATGGAAATCAAGATGTTACCCAAAACTACTTACAAATATAGCGAAAACCTCCACCTCTCACTCAAGTTAGGTTGTGTTAATTTTAGTTATGTTCTATGCTAGAGCAATTTATTTCAATTTTCAAAGTTATCTCAATATCTTATCTAGATTAGCAATCACATTAGCATTAAAGTAAATTGCAGATATAACATAAATATAAATCGCAGAAGACAGGCCAAGACAAGAGGACAAAGGATGTGGCACTAGCCAGTGACAAACCCCAATGCGGGGAAACCCTTAATCAATTATTCTGATATGTTCTTCAATAGTTCAGCACAGAGAGAGAGAGAGATAGTACATTTACAACAGAAGTCAAAACTTTGACTTATCTAGATAAGAGCATAGATCATCTCTAAGAAGATGATACATGAGATCAGTTGAAGACAGGCTGCTTCAACTAATTCTCCAAGGTGAGTCCTTCACCTGTCATTGTGCTGCATTTTATCATCATGCTACACCTCACCACACTGCACCATGCTACACCCATAATCACTATGCTACATCTCATCACGCTTCATTAATCATGATTGTACCCATCACTATACTGCATTACGTGCAATTGTTGCACCATGTTTGCCATCCTAGCTTATGTGTTAGTTGCAGCTTGCTTGCTTGTTGTCCCTAGCATGCTTGTTGTCCTTAGCATGCTTGTTGTTGCATGCTAGTTGTCCCTTGCATGCTAGTTGTAACATTGCATGCTTGGTGTATTTGCTGCTACAACTGTCCCAATGTTATTTAGTTGTCCTTTGCATGCTTCTCTCCTTCGGAGACAGATGCTCCAGCTGTTTCGGTAATTCCCAACAGTTCCAGCTATTCCCAACAGTTCTAGTAGTTTCGGTTGTTCTCGGCAGTTCTGGCAGTCCCGACAGTTCCGGCTTTTTCGGTAGTTTCAGCTTTTTTGGCAGTTCCGAATTTTCTACTAGTACCAGCAGTTCCGACATTTCCAGCTTTTATGGCATTTTTAGCTTTTTGTATTTTCTAGCAGTTCCGGCTTTTCTAGCATTTCCGGCAATTTCAGCTTTTCTAGCTTTTCCAACAGTTCCAGTAGTTCTAGCTTTTCCGATATTTCCAGCCTTTCCGGTAGTTCCAGCTTTTCTGGCAGTTCCGGCATTTCCAACTTTTCCGACAGTTCCGGCTTTTCCGGCTTTTTCGACTTTTCTGGCAATTCCTGCTTTTCCGAATTTTTGTAAGCAACGTAGAGCTTATTCTCCCATGACTGCATTTAGATCTAGGGCATGTTATGTAGGGAAAAGTATACCCTAGGGCACTCCCTCTAGCTTTCGTCTTCATCAAACCCAAAACAGGATGAAGTGAGATTACAAGAGTGAGTGTGTG